>QRFB01009690.1:0-16375 GCA_008931105.1 Oenanthe javanica
TCAGCATAAACTCTGTTTAGTAATCTCTGACAATCACCAGTGTTTGCATTCCTAACAATAAATTCTTAATATTATAAAATTTTATATTAAGTATAAATATAAATATAAATAAAAAATTATTCTACCTAAATATTTGTTGCCATGTGCTTCGCACGAGTTATAAACTTGTACATAATAATGTCTGATATATGATATGTTACTATATAAATCTAATATTAAAAATATTTTATTATTTTAAATCAATTATAAAAAGGCTTCCTAAATATAATAGAATTCGCCGATTAAAAATTCATAATTGTCTTTTCTATCTAGATTAAAGGTTGATCCGGTTGGATTTTGGATGTTCGAAACCTCAAAATTAGAGATAATTTTGTAAGTTTCGCGTGAGCTATAAAACCGTCTAATTCTGATTTCTGAAAATCAAAATATGGCATAAACAATGTTTGTCGTGTAAGTAGCACAATAATTACGATTTGTTTTTAATTTAACTCCAAAATACCTCTTTACGTTCAAATTTATATATTACTATGATATCAAATTGAATTTGAGTTATAATCTGAAGCAAGGTAAAGAAAATTATAGTTGTTAGGAATATTAATATTAATTATAACTTATAAATAATTAGTATATAATATTAAATAGTTATTAAGAATGGATCTTGTGACATTTGGTAGTATTTGGATAAGATCCCTTTAAATTATTCACTCTTTAAATTGTAATAGTTATTATATATATGATATAATTTCTTCAATTATTCACTCTTTAAATTTTAATAGTGAATAATTTTTTGTATAATTTAAATTCTTTGTATTATTAATTTATTATACGCCTTGATTTTTATTATAACTCGTAGTCGAAAAATAATTATTTTTTTCATTTGACTTTTTCGAATTAAATATTTGTTATTGATTATTTAATTTTATAAAGTATTTTTCGTATCTATGAACTTTATTTTGTAAAATGCAATAGAGTTGTTTCAATAATGATGTAATTTCATGTTCATCAAGATTTTCGAACTATTTATTTAAGCGGTATGGAGTTTTTTTTCATGGATTAGTATTATTACTTTTGAAGCCAATTTTTTTCTTTTATCTTTCAATTTAGAAAGGGCCTTATCCAAAATGTTATCTTTTTCATAAGTACGAAGATTTCTAAATAAATTATTGGAGGAGTAGTGGTTAAGATTGTACATTTCTTTTATGGTGGTGGCTTAAACTTTCTCACTCGGAATAATCAAGACTTTTAATATTTTTAGATTTTTCTTGTTGGTGTTTCTTCTTGTTCACTATACAACGACACATAACTCTCTGTTAACGTGCCTATAACTCATGACTTAGAACAAAAATCACCTCACTGCAAAGAATAAATAATAAGTTATAACAATAAATTTATAATGGTGAGGTAGTTCACGTAAAAATAGTTTGTTACTGTATGATATGATGATGATGATAATAATATAACTAATACACAATGTTTCCAATGTCTCTCCAGAGGCGTGCAGATTGCGTCAACTATGTATTTTTCAAACCTGTCACGACGTTATATGTGTTCAATCTCAGCTTGAAAATAAACTCATTCCCTAAAAGTGACATCAGCTCCACAGGCACAAAATCATCCCCTGGAGCCATACCACTGGTGACCCTTCTAGTTGAGATGTGGAGAAAGCGCTCAACAACTTTATTGACCATCACCAATGTGGTCGAGCTACTTCCGTCATGCACCTTGATGAGTACATGAAACCTGCCTAGAAAGTAGCACCATAAAAGGTAAGCATAATATGGCCATAACATGGACAAGAGGAGGTGGCGTACACGAGGGAGTAGAACACTGCGGCACACTTAAAACACAAAAGGATAGCTAATGAAATCTAATAAAAGAAGTTTTTTTTTCAAAAAAAGTGTAAGATTTTATTTAAAAAACGTCAAAGGTTCAATACTCATTAGTAACATATTTATAAATTCAAAGATATTAACATAATTTTAAGATTCGAATCTCATTATTAATACCAATTTAGTGATCCAGTCCAAATACCAATTACCAAATTTTTAATATTTCGATTTTTAGTAATAACACAGTTGATTGAGATATTACGATTTAAGTAAATATATTTTATATTTTATATTTATTGGTATTTGATTAATATTAAACTTTTATAGAGTTTATTTATAACTTATATTAATATATATATATATATATATATAATTATTTTATATAACTTTATTAAATAGGTGTGTGATGATAAATTATTTAAAAATTTTAGTTTAATAATAATAATAAATTAAATGTAATAAATAGAAATTTATTATATATATAGTTCGGGCTCTTATTATAATAGAAGTATATAATATTTTACATTTTATTAGAATTGTATATAAAATTTTAAAAAGTTTAATAATTAAATAAAAGAATAATGTTATTTCCCATAATAATGTCAATATGATTTATAGGGGTGGGGGCGGGGGCGGGTTGAATACAAATTATCAAAACTTTTTGTGTTTTAATAATTGTTATTAAGGTTTGAGTGTTTAAGAGAGTCTATATAAACAAATGAACTGAAAATAAATTGAACAAAGATATTTTAAAATTACTGATGGATTGGTTTTTTTTTATCAATGTATATTTGCTCAATTTTTCTAGTTAATAAAACCTAGTTTAGTTTTTACAAGATTATAAAATAAATCAATTGTTCTTACAAAGTGCTCTAAGGCTGTGTTAGAAATGCAAACACTGATGCTGTTAGAGAATATCACAAACAGAGTTTATTGAAGAACAGAGTTTATGTTGACGTCATCAGAGTTTAGAAGTTGTCGACAGATTTTACTCTATCAGATAATACTCAATCAGAGTTTACTCAAATCAGAGTATACTCAATCAGAGATTATCAACCAATAGAGTTTATGATCAGAGTTTGACAAAGATGGAAATAGACAAATCAGAGATTGATTAGGATAAAGATGAAAGTGTTTTAATACAATCCAATTACCTTTCTGGAAGATATCCTTATCAATATCTTAGTTGTATTTGGTTTTGTAGCTGTGTACTATATAAACACAGGTTTAGGTTTTACATTAATTAATTCACATAATTATCATTCTCATAACCTAGCAGCTCTTAAGAACTTTGCTTTTATTGATAGAGTTTTGTATTAAGTTCATCAAAAGTTAATACAAGACAATACTTCTTTTAAATACTTGTGTTCTTAGTCGATTAATTTGATACTATTATATTCAACTCCCTTCTATAATAATTTATTATTTGGGTAATAATTGGTATCAGAGCAGACAGTTGATTACAACTTAAAGATCATACAAACATGTCTGTAAACAAGTATGAAAGTATCAGAATTCCAATCTTGAAGAAGGCTGAATACCCTACATGGAGGGTAAAGATGATGATATTCTTGGAAGCAACTGATCCTGATTATATAGACAGAATCAATGAAGGTCAATATCTACCAACTAAGCTAGTGTCATCAACAATTGTGGAAGGCAGACAGGTTCATGAATACTACACTCTGAAAGACAAGAAGAGGTGGACTAATGAAGAAAAACAAGAGGTCTTGAAAGATGCAAAGGTAAGAAATATACTGCATAATAGTTTAGACTCTTTGTTGTCAAATAGAGTAATTGCCTGCAAAACTGCAAAAGAAATTTAGAATGCACTAGAGGTTCAATGTCAAGGAACCAAGAAAATTAAGAAGAATAGAAGATTAGTTCTTATTCAAGAGTACGAATACTTTGAGGCAAAACATAACGAGTCTCTCACTGATATCTATGACAGATTTCTTACTCTGTTGAATAACTTGGCTTTGGTGGATAAGGTGTGTGATAATGAGGATTCAAACACCAAGTTTCTAAGGGTTCTTCCTGAAGAATGGGATCTACAAACATCCTTGATAAAAGATAGGGCTGATTTAGATGAGATGTCTCTAGATGAAGTCTCTGGAAGATTGAAGACTCATGATTTGAAATTACAACAAAGGAAGAATAGGAAGAGTAACAAGTCAAAATCTGTCGCCTTGAATGTTGAGACAAAGATTGAAGAACTAAAAGAGAAAGTTTTAAAAGTCTCAACAAGAAAAGGAAAAGCTGTAATGGTCAAGGAAAACAGTGAATCAGAGTCTGAGACAAACTCTGATGCAAACTCTGATGACTCCACAGACTCTGACATGATGGAGATGGTTGCCATGATTGTCAAAGGCTTCAAGAAGATGAAGTATAGGAAGTACAGAAAGTAAGGAAACTTCCAAAAGAAACATGGAGAGTCAGAGAATAAAGAAAGATTTAGGAGAAGAGAAGACATAGATGGTAAGGCTAACACACTTAACAAATCAAATGTCAAGTGTTACAAGTGTAACAAGATGGGACACTTTGCTACTGAGTGCAGAAGCAAGGAATCTAGAAAATCTCTCATCACCTCAAAGAAAGATTAGATGGATTCCTCAGACTCTAAAGAGGAAACAAACTACGCTCTCATGGCAAACTCTGATGCTCCCATCTTAAACTCCGACAAGGTACCAAACTCTGTTTTTCAACATTAATACTGAAAATATCCATGAATTAAAGTCTTTCCTTAGAACTCTGCATGTTAGTTTTAAATCACAGTCACTTGAGAATGAAAGATTAAAATCTGAAATACAAACTCTGTCTGCTAGGAATGATTTTCTTGAAACTGAACATGCACACATGCTTAACACTAAGAAAGACTATGAGAGTGTTATCCACGTGCAAACTCAGTTAAAAATTCAAGTTGAATATTTAAAAGCTGAGATAGCCAAAGAAAATGAGACTTTCAAAGTTTGGACAAACTCTGGTAAGAAAGTCCAACAAATGCTTTTTAACAAGAATTGGACATCTGTCTTAGGTTATGAATCTGATAAGGAGACACATGTTAAGAATGATAAGACACACATAGGAGTGAAAGGTAAATTGAGTAAACCTGTGAAATTTGTTAGAGATAGTAATGAAAAAGAAAACTCTGATGAATGCTCTAATAATAACAAATGTAAAGAAAATAGTGTGTCAGAGAATAAACAACTCAATATAGGGTTACTCTCACAGAAGCAACATACAGAAAAGTTAAAGTCAGTCACCAATAAAAATAAGCATAAAAAGGTCAAAAGGAATAGAAATGGCAAAGTAGGAATTTCCAAGGAGAATAACTATAAAAATATCCCTGATGCTCATAGAAAAACTTGTTTCGCATGTGGTAATTATAATAATCTTGCTATTGACTGCAGACAAAATAAAAAGAAGGAACCTGAGATACTTAGATTAGAGGATAGGAAACATACTAGATATAGACCACAAAATCCTTGTTTTCACTGTGGTAGTTTATGACATTCAATTCACACATGTAAAGAATATCATAGTCTGTATTTCAATTATTATGAACTTTTGCCTCATTTGAATAAAACTCATGTTTCTTCTAGTCATTCTGCTAAACAACAGTATGTGATAAAATATGACAGAAGAAAGATAAACTCTGATAACGCAAATTCTGTTAACTTAAACTCTAATAAAAGTACTTCTGCTGCAAAAGTTAACAATTTTCAAAAGAAAGGATCCAAACTTGTTTGGGTCCTCAAAGCTACTAATTAATTTACATTAAATGATTGCAGGGAAACAAGAAAAACATCCTAGTAATTGATAATGGATGTTCTGCACACATGACTGGAAATAAATATCTACTTTCAGAGTTTGAAGAGAATGTTGACCCAACAGTATCTTATGGAAATGGTAACATAGGAAGAACACTGGGATATTGCAATATTGTGATTGGAAATGTCATTATTGAAAATGTAGCTTTGGTTGAAGGACTCAAGCATAATCTGTTAAGTGTGAGTCAAATGACAGACAAAGGTTATTATGTGGAATTTCATGAAACACACTGTGAAGTCAAAAACAAGAAGGCTGACAAAGTGGTTCTCATTGGTCACAGACATAACAATTTATTTGAAGCAAGCTTGGAGGTAATCTCTGATGGTCCTTTAACTTGTTTACTTTGAAAAACATCATCATTGGAAAGCTAGAATTGACACAAAAGTCGTGTCACTTGAACTTGGGAAACATAAATGAATTAGTGAAAAAGGATCTAGTAAGAGGTCTTCCAAAAGTTCAATTTCATCTTGATGAACTCTGTGATTCATGTCAAAAGGCAAAAAAAAAGACATTTTTCATGAGTAAAACTAAAAATTATATTGATCAACCTTTTAATCTATTGCATTTTAATTTATTTGGTCTTGTCAATATAATGTCCACTGGAAAGAAGAAATATACTATGGTGATAGTATATGACTATACAAGATTTACCTAGGTGTACTTTTTACATAAAAAGGATGAAACAACAAAAATATTTTTTGATCATATTGTTATGATTAAAAATGGATCACCACACAAGGTAAAGAATTTAAGAAGTGACAATGGAACAGAGTTTAAGAACTCTGCAATGGAGGAATTCTGCTGAATAAAAGGAATCATTCAACAATTCTCAGCACCTGGTACACCTCAACAAAATGGTGTAGTTGAGAGGAAGAACATAACTCTCATTGAAGCTGCTAGAACAATGCTAGAAAGATCAAAACTACCTACTTGTATTTTACAATTTTTAACAATGCTATCACAATTGTTTATATACCACAAGTGTGTTTTACAATACCTATTGTCACCAAAGAGAAGCTAAAGGTTGACAGTAACCTTTTGATGAAACTGATAGTCTGTTTCAAGTAGTAGACTAGGTAGTAAAAATTCAAGAAGTGATTTTGACATTACTATCTAGTTTGTCAAGCCAACTACTGCAACTTGGGANACGGACCTAAAAAATATATATATTGGATATAATAGGGCCTAAAAAATATACATATATTAGATATAATTTTATTTAATATAATATGGGACATAACTATATACATATTTTTATTAAGTAAAATTTTACTTTTTAAACCCAATTATATATTTATAACATGAGTCCAAATTATATAATTTTACTTATTATAATATGGGCTCTATNTTCAGAACAGATTTATCTACAAATGGAATGAAGACAAATTTGAATAGAAAAAGTGAAGTTTCTATTTCAAGCTTTGTTCTAGGAACAAGAGAAAGTACACTTGTGAGTGGGATATGCGTTTCAGTATAAATACACATATCTCACAAACACTTTCCCTAACTGCAACAGAGCTTAACGTTTCTCAAGTATAGAAACATTNGTATACTTGTAAGTGATGTATGTGTTTCAGTATAAATACACATATCTCACAAACACCTTCCCTAAGACAATTGAGCTTAACTTTTCTCAAGCATAGAAATATTAGCAACTTTTTTATTATTGTATCTATTGAAGCTAGAAATATTTTCCAGTCAGTTGTAGCAAACAAAAATTAATAAAATTAATTTTTGAAGTTAAACACCTTTCTTCAGTTGTTTACTTACTGTTGTCTGCATTTCATACTTAATATTATTACTTTTTGTTTGTTGTTAGCGAGATAAGTGATAAATTATTGAGTTGCATTCAACCCCCCCTTCTGCAACACTCATACTGTTTAACACCTACTAATCAAATTAATCAATTAAAATAATACGTGATGAACATAATCAGAAGAAGTATATTTGTGTACTGCAATAATACCTTCACTCATATTATCAGTGTTCTGCAATCTAAAAATCAGGATAAAGTGCCCAGAGATCTCTACTGATACACGAATTTTGTATATTTGAAGCCCTGGCTTGGTACTCGCAAAAGCAGGGGAGAGGGTGTATCGACCGAATTGAATTGTAACTACCCAATTAGTTAGGGATAAATATATTAGTTCTTAGTAGTTATTGCAGATTAATATACGTATATTAGTTTTGTTTAAACTCCAGGACGCTGCCCTTTTTAGTTTACTTATTTATAATATTGCCATTAATTAATCTTTAATCGTAGCCACTAGATTAAAATAGATCATGCGGTCCTCACATAGGTCTCCATGGTCTCTACCTTTTTGGGTCTCCACTGAACTCAACTCTCTCTCTCTCTCTCTTTCTCTATATATATAGGAAAAAATTATATGGAAGACCGCATTTTTGTTGGAGACGTCGGAGACCATATATGTACTGCAAGCAAAACATAATTTGCAGTACAATATATTATGCAATGTTCTGCAAGCAGTACATATATGGTCTCCGAAGTCTTCAATAAATAGCGGTCTCCATATAACCTAACTATATATATATATATATATATATATATATATATATATATATATATATATATATATATATATATNTTTTATTTTTAACACGGGTTCATATTATAATATATTTATATTAAATATAATAAATTTATATATAAAAAAAGAACATATAATATTAACATAAATTTTTAATAATATAAAATTATATATTAAATATCAATAATAATATAAATAAAAAATTAATTTACTTAAATATTAGTTATCCGGTGCTTCGTACGGATTATAAGGTTGTATATATATATATATATATAGGCAGGGGGATTCTTAAATGAAATACTAATCGGAGAATATATATCTCCTACATTATATTCTGCTTATAATATATTATAGAATGTAATGCAAAATATATATGTTCTCCTATTATTGGATTTAAGATTCTCCAATTACTCAATAGTGTAATAGAAGTATAACAAAATAGTGTAATTATTTGATTGTATTTTTACTCTATGAGTTAGCATGGATTAAAAAAGAATACTATCCTTTACCAACAAATTACTTAATGAAATATGTCAAAACTTTTAATTATTTTAAAAGCACATAAATATTGTTGAAGCATTACTATACATTAAATATTTCTCTAAATTTTAAGTTAGGACCTCATATAACTTAATTTATTAAACTCGCATTTGTATTAGTTTCGCTGTTATGACATCATGCTACATTTATATTTTTCAAAGACCGTTATATGTAGAAGAAATTTATATTTATATTTCCTTCGTCTTGTTTTAAACGGTTCATTTAATTTCTTTTGTAATTAAATTTTAATCCATATATATATATTATGTAATTGTGAAAAGTTTTAATAATATATATTATTAACAAATTTATTTAATATATTTTAAATTTTAAATTTTAAAATTATAAAAATATAATTAATAAATTTCAATAAAAAGTTAATTAATTTAACTATAAAATATCAAAAAAAAAAAAAACTACTTGTCGGGGGTATAAAAAAAGGCAGGGAAATGTGTGAAAAAATGCACGGGTCCGGCAATGTATTTGTTAGGATAAAGAGGTAAATTAACATGAACCCGAAACCGCTGCATGGAGGAAAGTAGATTTGTCCGTGAGCGGCGAGGAATGATGAAAACATTGACAATGCACGTGGCACTGACACCTCCGGATCCTGCCACGTCGACTATAATGACGCTCATCAGCTGCTACAGATCTAGANTGTGTTGCTGCTGCTACAGATCTAGATGCCCCTCAACTAATTTTTTTATAAAATAGAATATATTTATTTTCCGCAAATACTACTCCAAAACAAGCAGCTATTCTCCACTCCATCTTATATCTCTACATAAATATAGTACATACACTATATAGCATAGTACATACAAACAATCCATCTCACGAATTTATCTCTTCACAATGGGGGAGGTCTCTAGAATCATCCTTTTTTTATGATCTATATTTAATTATTTTTACATGTTCTTTTGATCGATTTTTGTATGGTTTTTATGTGTTTTCTTATTGATTTTGCAGGAAGAAAACAAGGCGGAGGAACAGAAAGTAGAGGAAAAGAAGGTAGAAGAAAAGCCAAAGAAAGTAGAGCAAGGGGAGAAGAAAGAAGAAGCAAAACAAGAGAAAGAGAAATCAAATGATGAGGCAAAAGTTGAGAAAACACCAAAAGGGCCACCTCCACCGCCGCCGCCGCCTCAAGAAATAGTGCTTAGAGTTTACATGCATTGTGAGGGATGTGCTCGAAAAGTTCGTAGATGTCTCAAGGGCTTTGAAGGTGATCATTTCAATTTTAATTTTAATGATTATTTGTGTTTTTTTATATTTAAAATAGTGGGTTTTGTTTTATGAAAATCTTAAATAGAGTATTAATCGGAGAATATATATGTCTCCAATATATTTTAGAATATAATACATGACATATATGTTCTCAAATTTTTTTCATAGAATTTTTGCCTTAAAATAGTATACATGATCTATCGCAGTATACAAAATCGAATGAATATATTGAGATGAAAGGCAAGCGAGGAAAAAGATGTATAATTTGTACATGTATAATGTTGAATTATTTTTCTTGGGGCAGGTGTTGAAGATATTATGACTGATTGCAAGACTCATAAGGTTGTGGTGAAGGGTGACAAGGCAGATCCACTTAAAGTTTTGGCTAGGGTTCAGGGTAAGACTCACCGCCAAGTTCAGCTTCTTTCTCCGATCCCTCCACCGCCGGCAGAACCCAAAAAAGCCAAGGATAAAGAAAGTCCCAAACCGCCAGAGAAAAAAGAGGAGGTTATGATATATTATTTATTTATTTTTATATTATTTATATCTGGTTTGTTGGTTCCGGAGTATATTAGCTTGGGATTCCTTATGGGGTCTACTTATTTATTGTATATTTGTATTGTATTATTAATTGCAGCCTCAGGTTTTAACAGTGGTTTTAAAAGTACACATGCATTGTGAAGCTTGTGCTCACGAGATCAAGAAACGTATTGAACGAATGAAAGGTGATTATTATTTAATTAATTATTGATCACTGTATTTCTAACGGGGTTTAGTTTTTCTTTTCCTGCCCTTTTCACCTTTTCTTTTACTTGAATCTCAGACTAGTAGTAAAAGTGTTACACGATACGATTGCATATTTGCATATTCAATTATAAAGACATCACAATCTGTATATTCTCCGATCGACTGGAATATATATAATAACAACTTGTTGAGATTCCATTGAATTTTTTGTTTTCCATTTCTCCGAATGAAATCAATTATTATTCATTTTGTCTACCATCAATCGGTGTCAGCAAACTGTTAATTAAGTTACTTGTTCTCTGAACTCATTCACAGCTCTGTACCATTTTAAGTTATCAATTCTCCCGATATCGTTACGTGTTAGTATGTATTATGTTATGTGTGTTATATCATAATCCTTCATATTTTGTTTATTTAATATTCTCTTTGTAATTCACAGGGGTTGAGACTGCGAACCCGGATCTAAAGGGCTCCCAAGTAACAGTTAAAGGAGTATTTGATCCTCCAGCCTTGGTTGAATATGTGTACAAAAGAACCGGGAAGCATACAGCTGTTATGAAGCAAGAAGTGGAGAAAAAGAAAGAAGGAAATAAGGGTAATGAAGCTGCAAAAGAGAAAAAAAGTGATGAGGGAGGTGACAAAGAAGGGAAAAAAACCGAAGAGCCGGCTCCGGCAGTGGCTTCAGAAGCCGGCAAAGAGAAGAAGGAAGAGGGCGGAGAGAAAGAGGCTCCAAAGCCAGAGGAGGTGGCCGCGGCAGCAACAGGTGAAAATGAGAAAAAAACGCAGGTGATGGAGCTGATCAAGAAGAATGAGTTTTACTATTACTACCCACCACAGAATTACCAAATTTACCATCCAAAGGTGGCTACTGAAATGTACCCTCCAGCACCACAGATGTTCAGTGATGAGAACCCTAATGCATGCTCTGTTATGTAAGTGTTTCTAAGGGTAAAAAGGGCAAAAACTGGTTTAATTAAGAGTGAGCTAGTCAGTGAGTACGTGCACATGGTCTAAGCTAGTATGGCCATGGTATTGCATGTTCTATATATATAAATTAAACCTTCTCTTTGATATATGCTCTACCCACATGTGACCTTGTCGTTGAATTGAATCTACTNTCTGGTTTAATTAAGAGTGAGCTAGTGAGTGAGTACGAGCACATGGTCTAAGCTAGTATGGCCATGGTATTGCATGTTCTATATATATAAATTAAACCTTCTCTTTGATATATGCTCTACCCACATGTGACCTTGTCGTTGAATTGAATCTACTAATTAAGGACTGTACAACTTTGTGAGGTTTGTGCTTTCTATTAATTTACTATAATCCTCTTGTTACAGAAAATAATACTCCGTAAGACCATAATATATTAATTAATATTGTTAAAGTAGTACTTGTACAAAGTTTTTATTTTTGTTTTACTCTTCCAAGTAGCTAGCAATTTCTAAGGTGTGTGTGAATCTATATATGTATGTCTGATTGTGTGCATATATGTATAATTGTATTTATATACCCTGCTTGTGTGTGTATGGTCTCGTGTCTATACAGTTCGTAATTAATGTTCACTCGGTAGTGGTCAGTGGACACTTCTGGTTGCTAATGCTTTGTCATTTGTCGTTCATCACAAACTCTATATGTTTTATATATGTTTTTAAGGTCTGATCAACTAGCTATATATCTGTATTTGTTTGTTTAACACTAATGTTTAAGTATGCACTTTCCNATCGGTGAGACAGTAATGTATATATGTTTTATATATGTTTTTAAGGCCTGATCAACTAGCTATATATCTGTATTTGTTTGTTTAACACTAATGTTTAAGTATGCACTTTCCTGATGAATGACCGATCTACAATAATTCTGAATTGTATAAAATGAGGCAAACTATTTTGTTTCATTGTTACAGTATATAAGAATTTAGTTGGTCAAATGCATGACAACATATCAAGGAGCTCGAGCTAGAAAAATGCTGGTAGTATCATCATGAGCCGTGCCATCTCAATATAAGATTAGCAAGTCTAAATAAGTGTTTTTAATTTATTATAGTAATTGAATTATAAATAAACTAAATTAAATGTTTTACAAAATAAAATTTAGAGAATGCAACGCAAATAATAGTTAAAATATTTGATTACCAAGTACGATTCTCTTTTAAATACAATACAAACCAATACATTAAATTAATTGATGATGTTTTGTCTGCAAACACTTAAAAGGGGTGTATAGTTGGTTTTTTCACTTGGAATTGCTCTCCTACATGGAAATAGGAGTTTTTAACAGCACCGCAATTTTAAATAATAATCTCAAATTACGCCTAGTGCACTTTAAAACTTTTCAAGGCTGATCAAGTTTATTGAATTCTGGTCCGAGTGAAGTTACGGATTAAATTTTAATTTTTGATTCAAATCAAAATTAATTAAGGGTTGTGATATATGCACACTTTATATTTATTCTTGCACACTCTTACTTATAATTGGACTATAATAACCTTACACTTCATATAACATTTAATGTAATGTCCTTTCTTTTTTATCAACAAGCTAGACTTCTTAATTCAACCGCATTTTTATAATTTTTAAACAATAAAAAAATTATATTAATTTGTTAATTTGAAAATTATTTCTAATTTTAATATTCATATATTTAATTAAATTTTATTATATGTGTTTCTAATCTACTATTAAATGTAATTTAAAAAAATAATTACTACATTTTATAAAAAATAATGCATCAAATTATTTATATTAAAATACTACTAACAAGGATCAAGAATAAATAATTTATATTAAAATAATATATATTATTGTAATTATTTTTATAAGTAACATTTATTCTACAAATTTTTAAGATTGGAAACTTCTACTTATTTTGAACAAAACTATTTTAAATAATTTATTTTTAAAGAAACTAATCTTCTACTGAATATTTGTTTCAAATTAATAATTTTAATATTGAAATATATCATAGACTTGTGTAATTAAATTAATATTTGGAATTGAAAAAATGTACAATAATTTTATCTATTTGTTTGACTTGGTCATATTTAATTATATTTTTATTTTATAAAATAATAATAAATAATAATTATCAGTTATGTTTTAATAATATAAAGTTAAAAATTTAATTACAAACATATTTTATCATAATATCACAACCCTTAATTAATTTCTTAATCCAACTCCAACAAGTCGAGCACGTATCTGTTCTAAAGAAATTCTCGGGGTGAGCCAGGGTCGAACCCAGGACCTGCGACGACAGAGGATAAGCCCTCAACCACTTGGGATATCCAACCGAGTCGAGCACTATTTCTAAATAGATTGCTTTAATACTACAAATCGAAAGCTCGTATACCCAAATTTTATGATTCGATTTAACTTAAAAGTTAATTTCTTAGAAGGACTCAACAAGTCAGAGCTCTATTTGTACATTGTTTTACTTGAAGACTACAGCGCAGAGCTGTGCAGAGTGTGAAGCTTTTACGTGCTCCAGCCTCCATGCAATACGCATGCATAAAGCTGCTTGTTCCCCGTCATTCCGTCAATGTCCTGAAAACAACATATACCCAATTACTAACAACAACGTATCCCTAACAACCGATTGTTAGGCAACCATCAATCAGCTACAAAAAATCGCGGATAGTAAAAATTTTAGGACTTTGTCAAAAAGCACGAATAAGCGACGTGACCTCCTGAATTCATAAAAAATCAAGTGTTATTGTTATCCGGTGTAAAAAAGCGCACATAAATAGTTAGGGCAAACGATTGTCACGACTCAGGACACATTATTAACTACTTAAAGCACTGTCCATTTTATTTCATATGTTTTGCTCAATTGCTCTACTAAATTATTTTATTACGTACGTACTACTATGAAATGATGTGAAATACCCTGTCGTCCTCAACCAAACTTTTGAGGAGCAATGCCCTTTTAGTACAAGTTTCTTTTATTGTCATCAGCCTTTAGCTCTTGTATTCTATCGTATCCTTTACATTCCGGATCGTTCAATCATAGATATTTTAATTATTTCCATCTTAATTTAATGGAATTTCAGTCGTGTTTGTGCATCCTTTACTTGTGATTTGTTACTTCTTATGCCGCGTCCGCCCCTACGCTCACGTCGCATCCTTGGTTCTTAAGCGACGGTATACTCTCTTTTTTTCCTTTCCGGGTTCTATTCATTGCAAGGAAAGGCTAAAAAAAAGGCAGCTTGAAATGCCAGCCAGCCTCCTGACGATATTTTGAAAGGGTGCCTTTTCTTTAAGTCTCTACAAAAGGAAAAAAATTAAAAAATATACATAATATATTTTTATATAAATTTTTTGGTGCTGCTGTGATCGGCCCGCCCTGTCCGCATTCTACAACAATTCTATTGATTTCTGATAAGAATGATAAGAAGCTTTGTATGTTGTCTCAGTATTTTTGTTATTTGGAATGAGTTATTGTCAACATAGACGGATNTTCTACAAAAGGAAAAAATTTAAAAAATATACATAATATATGTATATATAAATTTTTTGGTGCTCCTGTGATCGGCCCGCCCTGTCCGCATTCTACAACAATTCTATTGATTTCTGATAAGAATGATAAGAAGCTTTGTATGTTGTCTCAGTATTTTTGTTATTTGGAATGAGTTATTGTCAACATAGACGGATCTGAACATAATTTTTGAACATAATTTTCAGTGGGACACTATATATAAGAAAGGAATTGTTACTTCAAGAATCGATAGGTCCTAACTTCAAAACATACAGTAATATTAATTTTTAGTATAATAAAACATAAAATTAATTCTAAATTTTTATTTAATTTTATGAATTTCCTATTTTATTAGGTTAAATTTATCTTTCTAATTGTTGGGTTATTAATTCAGTGAGAGTACATATATTTTTCTAACGGGGCACTTAGTTAAACCTTCTAATTTTTCTTCTCTAATTCAAAATNTTATTAATTCAGTGAGAGTTCATATATTTTTCTAACGGGGCACTTAGTTAAACCTTCTAATTTTTCTCCTCTAATTCAAAATTTGAGTGGAGCCCATCCCTCACTAGATGCACCATCTGCCCCTGATAACTTGTCGACCATTTTACTTGGCGCTAAAGGAGTTGTTGACTTGTTGGGCTCAANTAAAAAAAAATATTTTTGAAGTTGTGTAAACTAAATATTTATCCAAGTTTTTTTATTCAAGTTGTTGTCATTCTCATTTTTATTTTCATCCGGTTTTAAAACCGAAACCGAACCGTTACAAACCGAACCGGNATATTCGAGATTTTTGGAGGAAGTCCATTGGAAAAAAGGCTCAAGTTAGAATTCATCGGAAGAGTTCTGAAGTTCTGCCTCTCTCTTGGGCTCCTCCAATGAGATACCTGGCCTCCGATCCAAATATATACCAGTAATTTTATATCTCACTATAATTACCTCTAACTTCTAGTCTTCTATCATATATTGACTCAATCTCATTACAAATTTACGATCACCACAAAATGTTATTCGATCGATTTTTTTATATAATTTGAATATATTTTTATTTTTATAATAATAATTTAATTTTAAACATTTGGCTTACCTAAACTATTTATAAATTGAATAATAAGGATAATATAATATAAAATTTAAACGAAAAAGTTAATTTTATTTAGTTGATATATGAATTTATAA
>QRFB01009690.1:16956-28983 GCA_008931105.1 Oenanthe javanica
TCATTCTCATTTTTATTTTCATCCGGTTTTAAAACCGAAACCGAACCGTTACAAACCGAACCGGGGTTTTGAAATCGAACCCGAACCCGAATCCGAACCGGTGGTTGCGGTTTTCGATTTTAAAAACCGGAAATATATGGTTCCGGTTCCGGTTTTACCCTAAAACCGAGCCGAACCGGCCCATGCTCAACCCTAATTCTTGCAACTGCTATTTAAAATACTATTTAAAGCGTGAAATTTAAATGATTGAAAACATAAATTTATATTGTATTCGGAAGATTCAATTACAAATTGCTATGGATAATCTTAAATGAATGGAGTACTTCATGTCCTGCATATGATATATTGCAGAATATAATGCGGGACACGTATATTTTTCAAATAATACTTCATTTAATGTTCACCAAACCCTACAAATTATTACTATTATATGTAAAATATAAATTAATGGACAAAATAAATGCATAAAGTAATATATAGTAAGCAATATTAATTGTTGTAAAGTGAATCACANAATTTGAATATATTTTTATTTTTATAATAATAATTTAATTTTAAACATTTGGCTTACCTAAACTATTTATAAATTGAATAATAAGGATAATATAATATAAAATTTAAACGAAAAAGTTAATTTTATTTAGTTGATATATGAATTTATAANAAAATAAATACTCTCTCCGTCTCATTGATTTGTATACAAATTAAATGGGCACGGAGGACAAGGAGAAATTAAAAAAATGATAGTGTAATACTCCCTCTGGTCCTATTTATAAGTCGTTTGACTTTTTGTACGTAATTTTATATGTTTTGACCGCATAGTTATAATTAATATTTTTTAAATTTTCTTTTTGTGAATTAAAATTTAAANCAGATATAGATGCCATTAAGATTCATTACATTTGTAGTAAAGATTAAGTATATCGAATATATGAATTTTATTTAATGATAGCAAAATATTGGAGTTTTTATACGTTAAAATACTAAAAAAGACAAAACTTTAATGGAGTGTATTTAAAATTCAGCCTCGAAAGCGGAAAAGATTTGAACTATAGTATAATAGTGGCCGAAGAGCCTCACGAGACGCGGTGATGCTTACTTCTTTGTCGGGCATTCTTGCAACTGCTGGCATAGTTAAATATCGAAATTAATGTAATATAAATATACAACTTTTATGTACCAGAGTAAAATACTATTTAAAGCGTGAAATTTAAATGATTGAAAACATAAATTTATATTGTATTCAGAAGATTCAATTACAAATTTCTATGGAGAATCTTAAATGAATGGAGTACTAATTGGACTACATTATGTCCTGTGTATAATATATTGCAGAATATAATGCGAGACATGTATATTTTTCAATTAGTACTTCGTTTAATGTTCACTAAACCCTACAAAGTATTACTATTATATGTAAAATATAAATTAACGGACAAAATAAATGCATAAAGTAATATATAGTAAGCAATATTAATTGTTGTAAAGTGAATCACAAGTTTGAAATTTGTTTAAATTTAAATTTATACCAGCATAGCTTTGGTCGGTCCAGCAGGAAAAAATAAATAATAACAGGTCGGTAGGTGGCAAGTTAAGAAAAATAAAAATCCACAAAAATGAAAAGGAGGTGGTGAGCAGTTGAGCACTGAGTAGAGCCCGTAGAGGGCAGAGCCCACACACTGACACCTATATCACAATTCACACAAACTCATATGGACAAAGGTAGTGAGTGATACTTGTAAAATACACATACACAAATAAAGGACAACATAGGGAGTGTAATTTAGGACATGGGCGGTGCTCAACTCCACAAGATTAAGAATATTATAGTAAAAAAATACATTTTTCAGCTTATAAATTAATTACCATACAAGTCAAACGAGCAAGAATCAGATACTTTGGCTTCCTAGTTAACTTAACCCTATAGTATGTATTCACACACACACAATCTCTCTCTGTCGGGAGAGTCTAGTCTCTCTCCTAGTATTTATATCCAAGTATCAGACCCCATTTTTCTACTCCTCCATCCCAGCTTTGCACTACCTCTATACTTGCACAAAATTGTACGTATTATCACCTGATATATTTCTAACTAGAAGAAAGACAATCAAAATCAAATGGAAGATCGTCTATGGACTTTCCTCACTTTTATTCACACCCTAGCTGGCCCGGCCACCATGTTGTTGTACCCACTGTAAGTTCTCTACATCCTCTAACCCAGTTTCTTCTTTTTATCTTATTGAATTTTTAATTTATTATGATAAATTTTATAGATATGCATCGGTGATGGCAATAGAAAGCACCTCAAAGGTGGATGATGAGCAGTGGCTTGCGTATTGGATCCTCTATTCCTTCCTCACTCTCGTTGAATTGCTCTTTCAACCCGTCTTAGAATGGTATGTTTACATTTTCTGCTAATTGGATGTCTATATTATTATCTGTAGCTGCATGCATATGGTCTNGTGAGTGTAATAGTATTTTTATATTATGAATTTGAGACAGTGGAGGAAAGTTAGTGAGTGTAATAGTATTTTTTATTATTAAAACTCTACTATTTTTAGAATGTATATAAATGAGAGAGACATTCAAAAAAGGAAAGTGTATAGAATTGAATGGGACACAGGGAGATAACAGGTCGGTAGGTGGCAAGTTAAGAAAAATAAAAATCCATAAAAATGAAAAGGAGGTGGTGAGCAGTTGAGCACTGAGTAGAGGGCAGAGTCCACACACTGACACCTATCACAATTCACACAAACTCGCATGAACAAAGGTAGTGATACTTGTAAAATACACATATACATACACATACACATACACATACACATACACAAATAAAGGACAACATAGGGAGTGTAATTTAGGACATGGGCGGTGCTCAACTCCCAAGATTAAGAATATTATAGTAAAAAAATACATTTTTCAGCTTATAAATTAATTACCATACAAGTCAAACGAGCAAGAATCAGATACTTTGGCTTCCTAGTTAACTTAACCCTATAGTATGTATTCACACACACACAATCTCTCTCTGTCGGGAGAGAGTTCGAGAGAGAGTGTAGTCTCTCTCCTAGTATTTATATCCAAGTATCAGACCCCATTTTTCTACTCCTCCATCCCAGCTTTGCACTACCTCTATACTTGCACAAAATTGTACGTATTATCACCTGATATATTTCTAACTAGAAGAAAGACAATCAAAATCAAATGGAAGATCGTCTATGGACTTTCCTCACTTTTATTCACACCCTAGCTGGCCCGGCCACCATGTTGTTGTACCCACTGTAAGTTCTCTACATCCTCTAACCCAGTTTCTTCTTTTTATCTTATTGAATTTTTAATTTATTATGATAAATTTTATAGATATGCATCGGTGATGGCAATAGAAAGCACCTCAAAGGTGGATGATGAGCAGTGGCTTGCGTATTGGATCCTCTATTCCTTCCTCACTCTCGTTGAATTGCTCTTTCAACCCGTCTTGGAATGGTATGTTTACATTTTCTGCTAATTGGATGTCTATATTCTTATCCGTAGCTGCGTAGCTGCTTGCATATGGTCTTAGTAGTCATGACAAATGTTAAATGAGCTACTGAATGCATTTGTGAGGAGCCATTGAGCTCATTCCGGGTTCCAATTTGTATTTAACTCTATCTCTATGCTTCCATATAGTTTATGTAGTTAAATACGTTACCTGTTACAAATTGGATCTAGTGAACACCCGAATGCATTTATGAGAAACAATTGAGCTCGTATGGGATGCAGTTTGTTGATAATTGGATTCCGAATAGAGTTCCCAAAAACTTTGAGGAGTCAACAAACTTATTTGTGAAATCGTGATTCCATTTGAACCGCAGCAATACTAATTTCAAATCTATCCTTTTCGTCTTCGTAGACTCTTGCAACATGTATATCTGAATTTATACGAAGATAGTATAATGTTAGTTTGCTCAATATACCACAGGTTCCCGCTATGGTATGATGTGAAACTTGTGTTTGTGGCATGGCTAGTGTTACCTCAGTTCAAGGGGGCTGCTTTCATTTATGAGAAGTATGTGAGAGAGCAGCTATTCAAGAAATATGCAGGGGGAGCACTCCGTCACAACCAGTATCCTAACACCTCTAAGATCAAGAACAAGTTTGTTGATTTTTTGACTCCTAACAGAGTGAGTACTTACAGTTTAGCATGAATTTACAGGTGTGTGTTTTGATTCTTACAACAGCTAACAACTTTTCTAAATTGTTTTGGCCAGGGCGAGCATCAGTCTTGAGGGCTGGATAATTAAAGATTTTCGAGGATAGCAAGAGTCAAGGGGGCATGGCATGTAACTTTACTTTCTGAAAAAAATGTGATTCCTCTTGTTTCTCTCTTTGTGTGTGGACCTTGACTGTAATACTGAATGGTCTAGTTTGTGAATCTTCTGTTTTTAGCTGTAATCAAATCTAAGCAACTTAATTGACTGAACTCTCTCTGTATATATTTGCCTATCCTTTAAATGCTCTTAAGGAACAAATGAAACTACTTTGTTATACACTTGGCTGTCATACTCATACATATAAATTCATAAAGGCATAGGTAGGTTTGTTGCTTCATTGTATTACGATATGGTAAGTAATCTACAAATGTTGACTAATGGGTTGAAGGGGAGTTTGATTTTGGCTTTAAGAAACACAAAGAACTGGAAACGAGCATCCCTGCATCAATCTGTTGAGAACAAGGAGAGTTAACGAGATAAAAAGTTTGGAGAGTATTTTTTTAGAGGGCGCCGTAGAAATAACAAAATAAAATTTTAGCTTTGTTTTCAACTGATTTTGTTGTACATCTAAATTAATACTGTAATATTGACAAGAGGTATTTTCAGCAAAGTTTACAAGTTAATAAAGTAAAATATCTGTTTATAGATAATTCTCGAATGAGTGAAAATCTCGAACAAGACATGAGATCGTCTCAGGACCCATCACCCTTAAATTTTCCTTGTATGCATACTTGATATAAGATGATCACTTAAGAAAGGTATTTTCAAAGGTCTACCAAGCTACATCGGTAGAAATAAATGGGAGGTATTTAGATATGTCAAAGAAAAAGTGTGGAATCGAATGCAGAGCTGGAAAGGAAAAATTCTTTCAAGAGCAGGTAAGGAAATCCTTATAAAGGCTGTCATCCAGGCTATCCCATCTTACGTGATGATGTGTTTTACTGCCAAAAAAACTCTGTGAAGAGCTGGAAAACTTGATGAACAAATTCTGGTGGGTGTCAAATATGGAAAATACCAGGGGGATTCGGTGGATGTGCTGGGATAAATTATGCTACCCGAAAAAATTCGGTGGAATGGGCTTTCGGAGAATCAGGGAATTCAATATAGCTATGTTAGGGAAGCAGGCGTGGAGATTGTTAACCGAGCCCCAGTCCTTTGTAGCGAAATTAATGCAGTCTCGATATTATCCATCAGGTTCGTTTAGGGAAGCGTGCCTTGGAAGAAATCCCAGTTTTGTTTGGAGAAGCATTCTAGAGACGAGAGAGTTACTTGAAACAGGAAGTAGATTGATAGTGGGTAGTGGCGAATCAATAAATATATGGCAGGACCCGTGGATCCCGGACATCAATAATGCTCGAGTAACTACTAGCATGGTTCCTGAATTGCAGAATGTAACAGTGAATAAATTATTCAAATCTAGTGTTAAGGAATGGGATCATGATATAGTACATGATATCTTTAATGAAACAGATGCGAGTAAAATTTTGCAGATTCCATTGGGTGTGAATGATGTAAATGACTCTTGGCTCTGGGTTGAAGATGAGAAGGGTAAATATTCAGTCAAAAGTGGATACAAGTTATTATGTAAAATTCTGGACCAAACTCGAAGCGGCCATGTTGGTTTTGAGTGGCTGAAGTTATGGTCTCTGCTAATACCTCCGAAAGTCAAAAACTTTATATGGAGAGTTGTTCATAATTGTCTGCCAACGCTTAGTAATCTACTGAGGAGGAAGGTGGATGTGATACCTGCATGCCCAATATGCAAATCAGCAGAAGAAAGCTTAGAGCATGTATTTTTTTCATGCCCTTTTACTCAAAAATGTTGGGAAGCAACGTGCCTTAATGTTCAATGCACCATCGGACTTTCAGTTGGACAGTCGCTTCTAAAGCTGTTCACTTCTCTAACAAATCAAGAAATTGAGATTCTGTGCATGGTGGCATGGAGCATCTGGAATCATAGAAATACTGTGGTATGGAGGAACAGGTATCAAACTCCTTCAGTGGTGGTCAATGGAGCAAGTACCCTTCTATTTCAGTGGAAGAAAGCTCAAAATAAAAAGAATAATATGTGCTTAACTAATCAGCAGGAAGGACGTATGATCTGGCAAAAACCAATCGCAGTGTTGGTAACTTTTAATGTGGATGCAGGGGTTTACAAACAAATGAATTTAAGTTCTTTTGGTTGCCTTATCAGAGACGAACATGGTGGGATGTTTGTAGAAGGTAATGGAGGTCAGTTTGTAGGGATCATTGACCCCAAAATTGCGGAAGCTATGGCATTCAGGGAGGTGCTATCTTGGTTTAAAAAATGTGAGGTAACTAATGTGGTCATTGAGCTCGATGCACTAACTGTTGTGCAGGCTGTGAGAAGAAGAAACGTAGAAGACTTGTCATACTTTGGCTCGATCATATTAGATTGTTCAACTATTTTGAAACACTTGAGGTCTTGCAGTGTTTTTTTTGTGAAACGGACAGCGAATGTAGCGGCTCACACTATTGCTAGAGAAGCTAGTTGAATGTCTGATGGACAGAAACGGTTTTCTGTACCTTCCTTTCTTGTAGATACCTTCCTTTCTTGTCGATGTACTTGATCATGATAATTTATAAAATTTCCTATTTGTTTTCAAATAATAATAATAATAATAATAATAATATAGAACAACTCTAAATAAATAAGGACAATTGAAATAATGTATACCTTTGATATTTTTAATCATAAAATATATAACACTTATTTTGATCCACATAAAAATGGACAAAAAGTTCTTATAAAATTTTATTTGAAATAAACCAAATTCATATAAATATACATAAATGTAACTCTAATATTATAAATGATAGTTTTGAAAATATAATTTCAGGCGTAATATGTGTGTAAATACACCTAATGTACCTTACTCGATAAATAATCAATATAGCTAAGTTTTTTCTGAGTAAAATCGAAATTTTAGTAATCAAAATTAATTAATAATTTTATAAATTTGTTTAACTATCAGATAAATAGCCACATTCAAAACGCTCGATACTTCAATTTTTTCAACAGGGGTTGCTATTGTAGTATGGATCCATTTTCATTTTATCTTAAAATAATATTCTTAAAAATAATTTTATTACTTATAAGCTATAAATAAATGCTAATCATTGACTTATAAATTAGTTTGAGTAATTTTTTATTAATAAATAACTTATTATGTTAAAATAATAAAGTAACATTAAGAAATAAATTTAAAAGGAATATTATTTATTTTTATAAAATCAAATTGTAAATTATTAAAACAAACAAGTAAAATAAATACATATTTCGTCGTTTTCACAATTTAACTTATAAATAAATTAGTTATAGGTTATTTTTATTACTTAAACAACAAACTTATAAATATTTTTAACTTGATGAAATAGACCGTATCTAGCATTATAAATGATATGTTAACATTTTTTTTACTTTTAATATACTTACTCGTAGATAAATTATATCAATATTATACCTGCCAAAATGGGTCTAGATCCGAAGAACTGGACCAAAATTCATGGAACCGAATCCGGTTTTATATCTGAAATTACATAATCAGATAATTATCCGAAAACCGATTCGATCCGAATCAAAAATTTAACCGAAAATAATCCGAAATACTAGACCCGATAATTATTTGGAACCGATTAAAACCGAATACACAATCATATGAACCGAATATGACTCAAGGTACGAGATCCGATTCTATACAAATATGAATGACATCGAATTAGAAATAAGATAAATTAAATTTTAATCTAAATTTTTATTTATATTTTAGTGATTCATAATCTATAATATTAACCAATTTTTTATTCACTAAATTAATTTATTCTTAAACAAAATTCATATTTAAAATAATCTTATATCAAAAAATTAAAATTGTTATGCAATCAAAATTTTAAAATTTTATATTATTTTATATTATAACTAATATATTTAAAGTCTCACAAATTGAAAAACAGAAGGAAAAAGATAATGAATAAATTATTACTTCAACAAACTTATTTAATGATTTTTATTTTAGTTTTGCTCTAATTAAAAACTAATTCAAAATTAATCTGGGCTGTATTTTTTCGATCCGAAATGATCTTAACCGAATTTAATCTGAACCGAACTTAATCTGATCTTGATCCGAAATTTAACTGATTTTAATTCAAACTTGATCCGATCCGAATCAGACCCGATCCGATCCGAACAATGTCCCAAATATATCAGAACCGAAAGTTGATCTGATTCGAATGGATCCGATCCAAAACCAATCCGATTATCCGAATTGCCAGGTCTAATCAAGATAAAATAATCCGGGAAGAAGTTTTTTCATTAAAAAAATTTATCATCTAACTAAAGGACATGAAAATGTCCCCAAAAATTTAGACAATAAAGTCTTAGTGTCTGATAAGAGAATACCTTAATGTCTGATAATAGAACACTCATCGTACTTCAATCAACAAAATACGTCTATCATCAAATCCAATCCAGAAAACGCTAAAAAGCACATCTGAAATTACAAAAAGAATAGAATAATAAGTGTCTAGTATGTCTAATATATATATATATATATATATATATAACTCCTAATATATGGCAAAAAAAAATCATTTAATATGACACAAAATCGTCATTCAACGACATATAACAACTATCATAAATGGTTAAAACGCCATAAAAATTGGTACCACCTCATAGAGTAACGCGTATGATATCAGAATCGTTCAAAAAAATCATATTTAAAAGATTCGAAAACAGACCTGAATGATATGAAATAGATCTGAAAGATATAAAAACAGATATGAAAATTTTAAAATAAAACTTTTTATAAAATATACAGTAGATAAGAAAGATTTTGATATAAGAATTTTTATATCATATAATTAAAGAAGATTTTGGAATTTGAGTTTAGGTCTTTAAGAAGAAGAAGCGGGAGAGGGGGAGAGAAGCTGGGGCTTTTTTTATGAATTTTCCAGAAAGAACATGATATGTTAACATTTTTATAAGAATAATTGTTGCATTTGTTTGCGACAAACCTCAATAACCGCTCCAAACATCACAAACACAGTAAGAGTAAAAAAAAATTAAACGAGTAGCGAGTTAAGAAACGATTTTGGTGGTCATTAAATTCTTTTTTTATTCTAATCAATTTTTAAAAACAATATATTGTGATATATTTGAGTCTGTTACCGAAGATTTGTTACAGAAAAGGATGCGACTTATATTAAACCAAGACTCGCTGGTCTCACTTAATAACCATCATTCGTGTTAAAAAAAAAAAAAAAATTAACCGTTCAGAATTTAATCTAACAATAATAGAGCAGTATGATCGTCTTTTAAAAACTTATCATTTAACCAAGGGCATGTGATGTAGTCATGTGCATAAATGTATAATATTGGATTTGTGGATGGTCATATGAACGAGTAAATGAATTGGGTCCGTATTCGCATTACAAGAATGTGGATGCAGTTGTCCAAAAGGGCCTTGCAAAGCGAGCAAGGATATATTGGGCCATGATATATCTCAGTCATTACAACCTCCAGATTTGCATTCCAATTCTTCAAAATGCATTCAGCCATGTGTAGTAAAAGACCAAAGAAGTGTATATAATATAAACATATTCCCTAGCTACATATGCATTATTGATGCACGGCTACGTACTCTCCTGCAACTCCACAGAAACGATATCTACATTATCAATGACTACTTTTATGTGTGTAGCTAAAAGGATATACTATATTTTATACTTTCCCATGTGAAAGTATGGAACACATCTTTTGAACCCAATGGTCACCTTGAAAAACTAGTTTTTTTTTCAAAATATACTATCGAATATCTGCCTCCAATCTTAATTAACATGGTACTTCCACACGAACAACTTGTACGAAGTTTCTTTCGAGACCCAAAAGCAAGATACTTGATTATGTAATGTGTGCTTTTTCGATTCTACAGCTAAAAGTTTGTGAAGAAAATTCTACTGTAAAGACTATACATTCCCCCCTTGTGATTTTACAGTAGCATGTGCACATCCACGTACGTCTAATTCAAGAATCAAAATCTTACAGAAATATTGATTTGGGTTCGAGTCTTTGGCAAAAATACCTTATTGCGCTTATTAAGGGTGGTGGAGTTGCGGTTATTAAGGGTGGAGGAGTTGTGAATGCAATAACACAGAGTAATGCTACGTACCCAAAAATAATCCCAAGTTTTTTTATCAAATGATGTGGCATGACATATGACTTGTTTTAATTCGTGAGCGCATATGTATGCACGCGAGTCTCATATTATTATAGGAAAATTACCAATTACACATATAAAAACTCATCATCTGAGATAATTTTTGGGGTCCATAGCATTTTTCATGCATGAAATCCATTTATTTTTATCGCGCTATTGTGCATAGGACAGAATTTTATGATTCATACCTTATGGTCCTTATCACGTTTATTAACTGCGAAAAGTATGTCGTAACCATTATAATTGTGGAATGCAACAATTTGTTGTGGAAAGAATGGTTTGTATTCTCAGTTGGCCTGCTATATTCATGCCTTCGGAACTCACTTATAAATTTACCATTGGCCAATCAATCATCTCACATTCTCACTTTTCCCTTAAGTAAACGCATGCGAATTAACGAATATTAAAAAACAATATTACCTTTACCAAAAGCAAGAACCCATCCTTTTACAATTCTTTACTAGTAAAGAAAGACTATCAAAGTGGGCGGTTCTACATAGTGGTATCAGGTATGGCATGACTCATGTCTCATGAGCGTAACAAAAATATCACAAGATATTTACAAGATCGATCAGTTAAGAGATATGTATAGCTGGTTAAAATCTATTGATACGCTAGTTGCAAGACTCATTCCCCTCTCCCACTCCATGACCAAACTCATGGAATCGAATGATCACTCTGTGCATACTTGTAAATATAATATAGTAAAAATTATATAATGTATCGAACAAAGGGGTGCGTATATCTGCTTATAGCTTCATAAGGGGCCAGTAGATAATGTTTGATTGGCTAGAATAATGTGATCCCCTTAAAAACTACTGTAAACATTTGGGTAGGTTCTTTTGCTGCCTAACAAAGCTAAATGAATAACGTACAGGAAGTACGTGATTACTGAACTTTAACAATGTCTGTATGTGCTCGCACAGTCGCACACTACTATAGAAAGATTACAATTCACCGGGGGTGGTCAAGAAATTTGAGCCTTGTGTGAAATTTTAGAATTATACCCTCAATCTATACGTCAATATAAATATATAAAACTATATATTTTTTCACTAAAAGGAACTATCAAGTGAGATTGTAAGCGAAGAGTAAAATCTAACAAATTTATCTTAAAGGAGATCGTATTCTTGCAAAATTATCAACAAATATTAAAAACACCAATATTTCTCATTTAGTGCAATCACTCTTTATCAGAAAATCAATAATATTTTTTGTTCAAAGGAGAGGCAGATAGGAGTATTTTGAAACTGTTAACTTTCGGGTCTGTGTGGTCGCTCATTTAGCGCCTACCCAATGCCAGCTCTGCTGAATTTACAAGAAATATCGCTTCACTTTTATGAGTTACACCATTAATTTTAATTTCAAACTTGATTTATTTACCACCAACCTATGTTCTGAGTATCACCGTCTCTTCCTTGGGCCAAATTCTTCATATATTTGAACAAACTAAAATACAAAGATCCGAAATGTAAAAATATCTGAGTAGCCTACGTGTTCCGTATGATTCACAGGTGGCCTCCCCCCCCCCCCCCCCC
>QRFB01009691.1:0-20792 GCA_008931105.1 Oenanthe javanica
TGTTTCACTTAGATAAATCATTTAGGTTCATGTCTGTGAAATAATTGTTGTAACAGTTGGAGAAATATATTTATTGGGTCATTTATCCTGAAGAATTTAGCATTCCAATTTCACAAACCAACCTGTTGAAGGTAGCTTCATCAAGTGGTTTAGTAAATATATCAGCCAACTGTTTTTGTGTAGGAACATAAAATAATTTAATCACTCCATTTTCTGCATGTTCCCTTATGAAATGGTACCTTACATTAATATGCTTTGTCTTGGAATGGTTGACTGGATTGGCAAAAATTGAGATGGCACTAGTGTTATCGCACATGATAGGAATTCCTTCTAACACCAGTCCATAGTCCCTTAGTTGATTCCTGATCCAAATCACTTGAGCACAACAACTTTCAGCAGCNTATATATATATATATATATATATATATAATTCAAGAACTAAGACGGTCGAGAACTTATCCAAACTGTAGTCGAGAACTCTGATGATTCGAGAACTCTTAACAGTACTCGATCGAGAACTCTAGAAATGAACTATTCGAGAACTCAAGACATTCGACAACTCTTAGAAATGAACTTTTCGAGGACTTAAGAATTCATACCTAGTCGAGAAGTCAGTAAAGATGGCAACTTAATCACAAACTCTAGTTTTTGAAGGATTATTCTATTTTCACTTGAAAAATAAAATAATAATTTATAAATCTCATTTCTTATATAAATAAAACCTATTTATTCATCTTAAAAAAATGTGATTGATTGATATTCCTGAAATTTTAATTATCACATTTGTTATTTAACAATGCACAAGTATAATATTTCTTTTCAGGCTGTCTCAGAACAAGGAAATAGTTCCAAGTTAGTTTTATTTTTATATTTATTTTAATTAAAATTATGTACAACAATATAACTCATATATTTATAAATATACACCAGTTTTGTTTCACTTAGATAAATCATTTAGGTTCATGTCTGTGAAATAATTGTTGTAACAGTTGGAGAAATATATTTATTGGGTCATTTATCCTGAAGAATTTAGCATTCCAATTTCACAAACCAACCTGTTGAAGGTAGCTTCATCAAGTGGTTTAGTAAATATATCAGCCAACTGTTTTTGTGTAGGAACATAAAATAATTTAATCACTCCATTTTCTGCATGTTCCCTTATGAAATGGTACCTTACATCAATATGCTTTGTCTTGGAATGGTTGACTGGATTGGCTAAAATTGAGATGGCACTAGTGTTATCGCACATGATAGGAATTCCTTCTAACACCAGTCCATAGTCCCTTAGTTGATTCCTGATCCAAATCACTTGAGCACAACAACTTTCAGCAGCAATATATTCAGCCTCAGTTGTGGAAGTAGAAACTAATTGTTGCTTTTTACTAAACCAAGACACCAATCTCTGTCCATGAAATTGACAGCTTCCTGAGGTGCTTTTTCTATCTACTCTACATGCAACAAAATCAGCATCTAAAAATCCAACTAGGTTGAATTCTGTTTTCTTAGGGTACCATAACCCCATGAAAGGTGTTCTTTTGAGGTGTCTCAGAATTCTTTTGACAGCAATGAGATGAGACTCCTTGGGATTTGCCTGAAATCTTGCACATATATATATATAGAACATAATGTCTGGTATGTTAGCTATGAGATAAAGAAGAGATCCAATCATTCCTTTGTAGGTCTTCATGTCTATACTTTTTCCTTTCTTATCTTCATCAAGTTTTGTAGTTGTAGACATTGGAGTTTTAGCAGTTGAGCAGTCTTATATGTCAAACCTTTTGAGTAAGTCATTGATGTATTTTGTATGACTTATGAAAATGCCATCAGCCCTTTGACTTATTTGAAGACCTAAAAAGTAATTGAGCTATCCCATCATGCTCATCTCATATTCACTTTGCATAAGCTTAGAGAACTTTTGACATAATTTTTCATTTATAGATCCAAAAATGATATCATCCACATAAATTTGAACTAGTATAACATCTTCACCATGTTTCTTGTATAAAAGAGTTTTATCAATAGTTCCTCTAGTGAATTGATTATCTAGAAGAAATTTTGACAGAGTGTCATACCATGCTCTAGGGGCTTGTTTGAGTCCATACAATGCTTTGATGAGTCTGTAAANACTTTGATAATCTGTAAACAAAATCTGGAAAGTTTGGATCTTCAAAACCAGGTGGTTGTTGCACATATACTTCATCTTCTAATTCCCAATTAAGAAATGCACTCTTGACATCCATTTGATAGACCTTAAAGTTTGAGTGTGCTGCAAAGAATAGGAAAATTCTAATTGCTTCAAATCTTGTAACAGGAGTAAAACTCTCATCATAGTTAATGCCTTCTTCTTGTGAATACCCTTTTGCTACCAACCTTGCCTTGTTTCTTATCACAATTCCATGTTCATCCATTTTGTTCCTGTAGACCCACTTAGTACCAATTACTGATCTATCATTTGGAGGTGGCACTAGTTCCCAAACATTGTTTCTCACAAATTGATTCAATTCCTCCTGCATGGAAATTATCCAGTCTGGATCCAACATGGCTTCTTCAATCTTTTTTTGCTCATTTTGAGACAGAAAGCAAGCAAATAAGCATTCATTTATGATTGCTCTCCTTGTCCTCACACCTTCATCAGGATTTTCAATAATTTGATCAACAGTATGAGCTCTATTCCATTTAGTTTAATGAGCTCCATCTTTATCATTTGAACATGATTCTTCCTCATTGAAGTTGTTGCCATTTATTACAGATCATTGGGAATCTCCCCCTAAGTTGATGCTTGGGTTGTGTAGAGAATTCTCAAGTTGAATATGATTTTAATCATCATGTTTTCTTTTCTCATTTGTTCCATGTGAGATGTCTATATGTGATTCTTCATGAGTGTGAACAGTATTTTTAGTTGCAAAGGTCTCAGGCTCCATTTCATTTTCAAATCTCAGTGTGTCACAGTTTTCACTTTCCAAGTTCATAGATGAAACTTGAAGTCATCAAATGTCACATTTGTGCTTTCCATAACTTTTTGTTGATCAATCACATATACTCTATAGATTATTTTGTCCAAAAAGTATCCCACAAAAATTCATTCATATGCCTTTGCTTCAAACTTCCCAAGATTGTTAGCATCATCCTTGAGAACAAAGCATTTTATTCCAAACACATGCATGTATTTTATAGATGGTCTTCTATTTGTCATGATGTGATAATGAGTCTTTCCAAATGGTTTTGTGAAGAGTGTTCTATTTTGAGTGTAACATGCAGTCCTCACAGCTTCAGCGCAAAAACTGGTTGGAAGATTTGCTTCTGCTAATATGGTTCTCGCAGCCTCAATAAGAGTCATGTTCTTTCTCTCAACAACTCTATTTTGTTGTGGAATTCTTGGAGCTGAGAATTGGTGAGTGATTCCATTCTCTTTACAAAATTTATTGAGTGTAGCATTTTTGAATTCTGTTCCATTGTCACTTCTTATGGCTACTACAAGTGTAGGGCCTTTGTCCAATCTTCTTAAATTTTCAATGATAGCTACAGGAGCTTCATCTTTTGAGTGCAAAAATTCTACCCAGGTGTATTTTGAAAAATCAGCAACCATGACTAGAGTAAATCTTTTCTTAGACATGGACATGACATTTACTGGTCCAAACAAATCCATATGAATCAATGGAAGTGGTTTGGTAATTGAAGTAAATTTCTTACTCTTGTGACTTGATCTCCTCATTTTTCCTTTTTGACATGCCTCGCACAATCCTTCTATGCAGAATTCAAGTGAGGGCAAGTCATTCACTAGTTCTCTTTTGACTAGAGAATTAATGCTTTTGAGATTTAAGTGAGACAATTTCTTGTGCTAAAGTAGACTTTCATTTTCTTAGGCCTTGGTATAGAAACAACAAATTTTCTCCTTGTTTGCAGAGTCCAAATTTGCTACAAATAAGCTTCATTTTTTCACCCCTTTTAGAGTAACTTCTTTGGTCTTTCTGTGAGATATGAGACACACTTCCTTGTCAAACTCCACCTTTAAATTTTTATTACAGAATTGGGTGATGCGGAGTAGATTGTGCTTTAAACCACTGACCAAAGCTACATCTTTAATGACAACATTTTCATGAATCAACTTGCCGTATCCCATGGTGAAACAATGTTGTTGTCTCCAAAGGTTACCATTGGGTCAGCCTCATCTTTGAATTGTGACAGCAGGGCCTTGTCACCAGTCATATGCCTTGAACATCCACTATCCAAGATCCACATGACCTTCTTCTTACTGTGCCCTGTAAACACAAATAAATTAAGTTTTCTTTGGTACCCAAAAAAGGTTGGGTCCTTTATGCTTAGTTACATGAATATCATTTCTGTTTTTAACATTCTTAGTCACTTGATCATGCATGTTTTCATTTTTCTGATTTTGATTTTTAGCTTGATTAGTACTTCCAGAACTAGATGCATGCTTGGGTGACATGGAATGTTTTCTATGTTTAACAGGACTAGCAGACTTAGGCCTAGAGCTGTTGATGTTCAGATTCTAACTTATGCATTCATCAACAAACTATTTCCTGAGCCTAAAGAAAGTATTCATGATATTAATGTTACATGGCATATAATCAAATTTGTCACAGAATTTATGATCATCATGTATCAAGGGTTTCACATAGCCACAAACAAATTTAGCATTGTCAACAACAGGTTTCTTGCACATATGTGTAACGTGATTTGTTGATCCACAGTTTTTACAAATATTCATGGGAGAGCATTGTGGACATGTGCATAATTGTTGTGTTTTTTTATACTTTGCTTGCCATTTCTATTTGTCTTTTTCTTATTAGCATGCATGGTGTCAGTTTTCTGGACATTTTGTTTTGATTCAATTTTAGCAGGAATAGACTTGGCTTTGATTATTGGTTCTTCTTTTTCAACAGAGGGCATATTATTCTTAGTTGTTTCCTTATCCTCATCATCCAACTATTGTTTGATGACCATACTAACTTCATCAATTTCAACAGTTGTTTTCTTAAAAATTGGTTCCTTAACATTTTTTAAAATGTGAGGCTTTTTAAGAATTTCAACTTTCTTGCCTTTTATTGAATCAGATTTCTTTTTCTTGAGGTTATCATAATTAAAACCAATCCCAATCCTATAGTTTTTCTTATGCTTCTCATGGAATTCTTGAACAATAGTAGCTGAGTTTTGATAAGATTTGATTTTTAATTCATTTTCAGAAATTTGTTCTTTAAGAAATTTTTCAATTCCTCAGAACAGACAACTTTATTTTTGAGATACTCATTCTCCTGTTTCAAGTTTTCCAGAGTTATCAAAGACAATTCTAAGGTCTCACTCCTAACAGTTAGTTCATCATTAGTTTTTAGCAATCTTGCAATTTCCTCATATGCAGCAGTCATACTAGTATGAATATTAAACATTTCAATGCTCAATTCTTCCACAGTTTTCTTATATTGAGAATTTGACATGTCAAGTGAAACTAATGAGGGTACCTGAGAATTTGAGGATGAAGAGCCATCATTTTATTTGGCCATAAGTGCCAGATTCCCATATTCCTCATCCTCATCTTCATTTGTATTATCCCAGCATTTTCCTTCAACAATATAAGCCTTTCTTGTCTGCTTTTTGAGGAGAGCTTCATACTCGGCTTCCAATTCTAAGTAATTTTTATCCTTTTTGATCGCTTTAGGTTTTCTACATTCTATTGTAAAGTGCCCAAGCTCATTACAGTTATATTATCTTATTTTAGATCTATCAATTGTTCCAGTTTTATATCCCCAATTGGTATTGCTTCTTACTGGATTCTTTCCTTTGCTTGAAGATTTGAAACTTGGTCTTGGTTTAAAACTTTTGTTTCTTTTGAATCCTAAGTTTCCAAATTTCTTTGCCATGAAGGTCATGGTTTCGTTGTCCATGCCCTCAAGTTCTTCAATGGTGTAGAAATCTTCTTCCCCTGATTCACTCTTGACAGAGTCCTCTTCCTGTTCTTGTTCTTCAACTTCTTCTGCTTTCAACCTTCTGCTTGTACCAATCTTCTCAGTTTTTTAGGGTTCCTTTGCAACCAAGGCATTTGAGACATTTTCCATTTTTCCTTTATTTGCTAAAATGGCCTTCTTTTAATAGAATTCAAGCTCATATGTTTTTAGTATTCCATAGAGAGTCTCAAGTGAAAGCTTTGTGAGATCTCTTCCCTCTCTTATTGCAGAGATTTTGTGCTCCAGGTGCTCTGGGAGAGTCAACAAGAACTTCATGTTTTTCTCCTTTGTTTCATAGTACTTCCCATGAAGTTGAAGGTCATTGATGAGTTTGTTGAACCTCTCAAATACTTCAATTATGCCTTCATTTGATTTTAGCATAAAGGCCTCATATTGTGAAACAAGGAGCTGTATTTGATTGTCTCTTACCTCTTCAGTTCCTTCACACAGAATTTATATGGTTTCCCATATGTGCTTAACAGGTGTGTAGTTGATAATATTATTATACATGACAATGTCTAGTGACTCAATTAGTATGAGCATTAGACTGTTGTCAAGAGATACCTTCTCTTTTTTTGTATCTGTGTACTAAGATGGATCCTTAGGTATCCATGTTGCAGGGATAACTTCAGAACCATTGGTAGTTTCAGGAACTTGTGTTACTAGCATGAGAGGACCATTCTTCAATATTTCTGGGTACATGGAGTTTGCAGCCTTTATGAATATCAACATTTTTCTCTTCCATAAGTTGTAGTTTTCTCTATTAAAAGGATGAATTTTTATATTTCTTAGCTTCTGAGAACTCATCTTGATCTTTTAGACTGTATGTATGTTAACAGTCTAGCTTTGATACCACTTGTTAGGAATTAAGAGTCTCAGAAGTCTACAGAAGGGGGGTGAATGTATACTTCAAAGTTTTTTGATATTTTTGAAACTGTGATGAACTGTTTGAGTGAGAGTCTTTTAAAATAAGTTTGGTATTTGCAAGAACATAAAACAATATATAAAATAAACACCAGATGTAACTTTCAATCTAATTATATTATAATCAACTTTGTTACAATCTGAAATTCAAATTGAATTTCAGCTTCTTGTTTTAGGAAGAATACTAGGTATGAATACACTTGATACAATTTTCAAAGACATTGTCTTATGAGGCTGTGCATAAAATATATAAACAACATATCCTATGTCACATGCTCACATAAGACAGTTTAGCTAAAACTAGAAATAGACAAGAGATACTTTACATTTGACTACTATCTATTTCTAGCTAACACTTATCTTAACAGTCTTTTATGTTCAGCTTTATATCTTCTGTCATTTGTCTTATTTATCTTCCCAGCTTCATTGTAGTCTTGTCTCTATCTTTACAGGCTTGACTTATCCTGCAAGGACAAAGCTGCAAATTTTCTGTCTTGTTCTTCTGCAATTCTCCTTGAAAATAGCTTTTTGAAATAGTCGAGTACTCTATTGAAATTGCTTCGAGAAGTCATGGTGATCGACTTCTCGATTGAGTACAAGCTGTGACTTCTCGATTAGTCTTTGAATGGCTTACTTCTCGAATGTTTAGACTTCTCGATCGCATGCTATATTTGATGACTTCTCGAATGATCACTTGAAACTGAGACTTATCGATTGGTTCAGTTTTACTACTTCTCGAATGCTTCTTTGGCTGACTTCTCGAATTGTTTTACTGGACTTCTCGAATGTGTACTTTTCACACTATTCAATTGGCTTCTATATCCTGACTTCTCGAATGGTTCAGCTATATCACTTCTCGATTGAATACTGAGCCAATTGAGCACTTGAAGACTTCTCGACCAGTTGCATTTTTGACTTCTCGAATGTTATGACTTCTCGAATGATCTATTTGCCTTAGAAGAATTTTCAAGCTGTATTCCTTATTCTTCAAGTAGTCTTTTTTATCTAGTTGCATGATTCACCTTTAATCTTCTAATAGACCTTATTATTTGGCTTTAGATTACATCATGGAATTATAATTTGATCATACTCTAACTGCAACAATACATTGAATTATCTAAGTCACTAACATATTACAGAAGTATACAAATGTTACAGCAAGATAGACAATTCCATAGAGTAGGCTTGATTTGGTCCAACATTAAGGTTGATGGCGAAGTGCGACCTATCGCAGTTGGAACAATATGGTGGTGCCTAGTTTCAAAAGTGGAAATGAAAAAGGTTGGTAAGTAGATGATTACTTGCTTAGGATATTTTCAGTTTGATGTGAGTATTTGAGGAGGAGATGAAGATGTGTTGCATGCAGTTAGTCGATTTATTAAGACTCATGGGAAAAATCATACTATGTTGATGCTCTTGGTAGATTTTAAAAAAGCTTTTAATATGGTTGATAGAGGAAAGATGCTACATGAAGTTAAGATAAGGTATTAATCTATCTCCCTTAGGTGGAGTTTCTATACGGGCAACGAGTTAGGCTTTTTTTGGTGGTTTGGACTACCGGAAACACCAAAGGGTGAAAAAAATTCTCCATCATGGTAATTACCTTCATAAGTGTTGTTATAGAAGGTTTGTTGGTCAAACAGATTTTGTTTTGGCAACGGAGGAAGAGGGCGGAGCTGTGGCGAGTTAAAAGACAGTGATGTGGTGTCGGAGGCAGGAGCATTGGGAGGAAAAAGACGTACACTATCCGACTTGTCCAATTTTTTCACAGGATGTGGTTTTCAGATAGTGCACTATATATGTCCATTATGCCTGACTTGTATGGATATATTTGGAGATTGTGCATTGTCAAAAATAGCCCGAGTTCAAATATCGTCATGATATGGTTACAAATATATTGTTTGACGTATTATAGAGGGCGGGAGTTTCAACTAAAAAGGAGGTGCCGGTTAACTTTCTTACCTCTTCCGGGAAAACAAGATCAACACTTAGACTAGGTGATGTTTTGGTTTACCCTTCCTGGAAAACAAGATCAACACTTAGACTAGGTGATGTTTTGGTTTACTGTTGGGATAAAGGGAAAAACGTACTTACGTCAATTTTACAAAGGTATTTCCCTTAAGCGAATTTGGTAATGGGGTATTTATTATTGGTCGAGCAGCAAACAAAGTAGTAGACGCAAAAGTGCATAAATACGATCTGGCATATAAAGATAATCAACACAATTTTATGTCTTTCGCTTTTGACACATTCAGATTCTTGACTTTTAACGTTGTTGAGTTTTTTTGTAAGGTTCAGAAAGTTATAAATAAAAATATTATGAGCACTGATTCAATTGAATATTGTATTTCGACCGATAGAATTTGCAATACAACGAGGCGGCTAAGCTTGTTGCATGTTTTATTTCCTGCGTATGTAACGTATGCAAAAGTCAAACAAATAAAAAAGGAGAAGTACATACCCACAAAATTCCAAGATGGGCCCATAGTCCGTAATTCTGTATTTCTGTGGGCATAGTTTTTGAATCTTGGCCTTATAAAATCCCCTCCACAGCTCTTCTCATTTCCGCCCAAGACACTAGAATTACTAGCTTCTCTTACACCTCAAAACTGTTAGATATATAGTGAGAGAAGAAGGGAGGAAAAGAGAAAGAGATGGCTTCTGTAGGTCATGTTATGAAAACTAGTTTCCTTGTACCTCTACATTCTACACATGGTTTCTACAATTCCTGTGGCGCCCTAACACCCTACACCGTTTGTTTGCCTTCCGACAGGAAAAAGGTTAGATCTTTCACGCTCGATCTCTTGCTCAGGCACATATTTTCTAGATATACATGCAGAACATTTGAATTTTACAATTTATTTAATCTCATTTTTCGTGAATTCCGAATCATTACAACTTGTTACACACTACATGATGCGAGAGCAATTTTTGGCTTAGCAAGCTACCGATGCAAATTTCAAAAGTAATCTTAATTTTAAATACAAAAATGGGCGTATCTAGAATTTATTTGTATTATAGTTAGTACCTTTTTAACTCTATACAAGGCGGCTAGCTTGTGATGAATATGAAAATGAGTTCATCTATTTTGGAGTCACAAATATACAAATTTGGTCCTTTCTGATTTTGGTTTTCGTACTTGCGTTTTTTAGAGTTTATTGCTGCTACCGTAGGTCCCGTTTGTTGAACGTAAAACACTTTCATAATATCTTTAATTTCTATTTGCTTTAAAAAAAATAAGTCAGAAAGAGATACTGTCCTCAAAAGTTAAATTAAAAATTATATAAAATGAGATAACATTATTATCTTCAAAGATCGGGGACTTATCTACGAATGCACCTAAAAATGTGTGATATTTCATATTCTTATATAAAACTATACTCTCTTATAGCAAAAAGAAAAAATATATTAATCAGGAGCGTTTCAGATACTGATGTAAATAAAAATTATGATTAGATAAATGTAAATGGGAACAATATGTAATTTGAGGGGAGATAAGATTCTCATTTTATACAATTAAATTATTTATTCAAATAAGATATTGCATGTTGATTAATATAGATATTTTATTGTACCCATAATAAACGTTATTTTTAAGTTTTATTTTCTGAATTTTGAATGAATTTTATTGTTTTATTTTTTTCAGTATTGTTGGTTCTGGAGGTCATGAGTGGATTAAGAGTTTTTTAGTAAAACGGCTACCGAGTAATTAACTTTTTTAAAAAAAAATTATTTAATTATTATATCATATATATATATATATATGGTAAGAATCTAGAGTGATCCTCTTTAGCGAGAGAATCAGAGACCTCAATCGTGACCGTAGATTCTTTTAATCATGACCGTAGATTCTTTTAAAGTAAGATTGTCTTAATTTTTAAATGAAGATTCTGTTAGATTGTGAGTAGATCAACGGTGGATATATGGGGTCTCTGGTTCTCTCGCTAAGAAGGGTTCTCCCTTGAATATATATATATATATATCACTACTTTAATAATTAAGCTGTAAAAATCAAAACTCGGGGGCCAATTAAGACCCTGATAAAAAGAAAAAAATAGTTTAAACAGATTGTGAAAAAGCAGAGAAAAATGATGTAATTAATTAACTAGTATATATAGAATGCAAAATAAAAAAACATTTATCAGTATAGTGTTAAAACAATATATAATTAATTAGAAGTAATTAACTACAAATTTATCAGTATAGTGTTAAAAAAAACATTTTAAGCATAGTGTTTAAAAAAACATGATTTAAACCAAATACGGTAACATTTTGCATAAATAAGTGGATAACGTTACTCTTTGTTTCCATGCAACACACATTTATATGTAAAACACTGATTGGTATAATGTTGTGTGATACACAGTTTGCAGGACTAGTAGGAGCCGCTGCAGAAGAAGGTAATAAAAATGATGAAAAGGATGTTCGTGTAAATGGAGAGCAATCGAAAGAGATTATTAACAAGAATGAGTTCAACAAATCTCTGAATTTCTCGGGGGACAAACCAAAAACACCAGTGTTGGATACTGTTAATTATCCCATGCACATGAAAAATCTCTCCCTCGAGGTACACATTTAATTATGTATAGTAGTTGTTTGTTTAATTTATTTTGCCTCTTGGTGTCGAAAACGGGTGGGCACCTGAGTTCAAGCTTAGGTGTGACGGAGTTGACAGTTGCGCTTCACCATGTTTTCAGCACCCCACAAGACAAAATCATTTGGGATGTTGGTCACCAGGCATATATATGTATTCCTTTTAATTTCATTTATAAGCTGAGTAAAATGTACACAATTAGTGACCAAAAATTTAGTCGAAATTACTATGTTTTTGTGATATGATATATCCAAGCTTATCCGCATAAGATACTAACGGGAAGGAGGTCAAGAATGAATACAATTCGACAAACATGTGGACTTGCTGGCTTCCCGAAGAGGGATGAGAGTGTACATGATGCCTTTGGAGCTGGCCATAGTTCTACTAGCATCTCTGCAGGCTTAGGTACGTATCTAATCAATGGATTTCATTCAAATGCCTTTTTCCTTATCTATCAATGTGGAGGATGGCATTTTACGTACCCGACAATGAACACATTTTTTAAGTTAAAAGTAACTTGTTAGATTAGCCATTTAAATATTTTTTCGATCAAATTTAGAAAATCTAGCACTATTCACTCACTAATTGACCTGCCCCGATGCAAATGTAGGAGTTGTGTTCGTTGAACACTGCATACATGTTCTNAATGCCTTTTTCCTTATATATCAATGTGGAGGATGGCATTTTACGCACCCGTCAATGAACACATTTTTTAAGTTATAAGTAACTTGTTAGATTAGCCATTTAAATATTTTTTCGATCAAATTTAGAAAATCTTGCACTATTCACTCACTAATTGACCTGCCCCGATGCAAATGTAGGAGTTGTGTTCGTTGAACACTGCATACATGTTCTCCACGTTGAAGATGTGAAACACGAGCATGAAGATATCTGTATTTAAGTAGTAACAGAACGAGTGGCTTACAAATTTTGACTTGTACTGAGAAATAGAATTTATATGTACTCGTAGATAACACGAAATTTGACAATTTGCAGATCCACCCTGTATTTAACTATGTGCTGAATCACGTGAACCAANCATGTCTACTGAATCACGTGAACCAATTTCCCCCGGCGTGGTTTGGTTTTATAGGGACATGTATATACAAGGGTCAAATGCTAATATTATTAGTATTAAATATGGAGCAAGATTTATATTCCAAATGTGGGAGCTAGTCAACTTAGTCCAAATATGTCTACTTTCAGAACAATATATAACAAACTCATTTAGTTAACACTTCTTAATCTGCTAAATTTAGCAAAATAATAGCAGTAAAACAGTTTAGCAACAGTAAGCAATAAAAGGACTACTACTTGCAGTAACTAGCAATAAAAGTAGGATCTGCTTAGAAATGTTGTTCAAAACTAGGGTGTTATGAGAAAAAGTTATGCCGAAAAAAGTGTTGTTTAAATAAATTGATTGTTTGGTAAATTCTTGATATGTTCTTCTTGTATTTATATTAAAGTAGCATATAATTCTTTTTTTTGTTTTAACTGATAACTAGATTATAAGTTGAAAAATAATTTAATTTTACGTCTATTATCTATCTTATGTGAAATAAGTAAAATTGGCATACAAGTTCAACTCTGAAAAGCACAAAATGTATATTTATTTCAGTTAATTTTTTTTATTTTACTCACATATCTCTAGTGAAAGTCAACTACAATCTCTTGTTATTGAGGCAAGAAAGGCTTTGTTTTTAATAATATAGGTTCCACCCCTGATCTGAAAACAAAAGACTATCACAAGGAAACATTTAGAGAAAAATGATACCGGGACGTACTTTGCACTAACGAACTATTTCAATTTAGGAATGGCTGTTGGCAGGGATTTGTTGGGGAAAACAACACTGTGATCGCCGTCATCGGAGATGGTGCAATGACGGCTGGGCAAGACTATGAAGCAATGAACAATGCTGGATACCTTGACTCTAATCTCATCATTGTCTTAAACGACAATAGACAAGTTTCCCTTCCAACTGCCAGTGGATGGCCCTGCTCCTCCCGTTGACGCATTGAGTAAATCATTAACAAGGCTACACTCAAGTAGAAAATTTCACCTTCTTCGTGAAGCAGCAAAAGTACATATCCCTTATCCCTTATGAGCCGATTGTCTCTGCCAACATTTTCTGACATTACAAGACTTACTCTTTTTAACTTATTAACAGGGATTGACAAAAAAAAATGGGGGACCAGGCACATGAAGTTGCATCGAAGTTTGAATCATTTGTGAGAGTTGCAGCTGGTGGTGATCGGGCTACTTTGTTTGAGGAACTAGGACTCTACTACATTGGTCCTGTTGATGGGCATAATTTGGAAGACCTTGTATATATTTTCCAGAAACTAAAGTCTATGCCAGAACCAGGTCCAGTTCTAATTCATATTGCAACGGAGAAAGGAAAGGGTTATCCTCCAGCAGAAATTGCTGCTGATAAAATGCATGGTACATGCATGTTATGAACATACTATATACAGACAATATGTTTCATGTTTTATTGTGGCCAAGTTCATATTTATATATTGTATCAGGTTTGGTGAAATTTGATCCCACTACTGGAAAGCAGCTCAAGAGCAAATCAGATACACTTTCATACACACAATATTTTGCTAATGCTTTGATTGCTGAAGCAAATAATGATGAGAAGGTGGTAGCTATTCATGCTGCCATGGGAGGAGGAACTGGACTAAATTCATTTCAGAAACATTTTCCTAGTCGATGTTTCGATGTTGGGATAGCAGAACAACATGCTGTCACTTTTGCAGCTGGTTTAGCAACTGAAGGCCTCAAACCCTTCTGTGCTATTTACTCTTCTTTTCTCCAAAGAGGTTATGACCAGGTACTAAAAAATGTAGACTTCTCTTAAATAAACATTCTAAAAAATTAAGTAATAATATGAGCAGAAATTCATTCCATTGTGGATTATTATAATGCAGGTAGTTCATGATGTGGATCTTCAAAAAATCCCAGTCAGATTTGCCATGGACAGAGCTGGTCTTGTTGGTGCTGATGGTCCAACTCATTGTGGGGCATTTGACACTACTTTCATGGCTTGTTTACCTAACATGGTAGTCATGGCTCCTTCCTGCGAAACTGAACTTATGCACATGGTTGCAACAGCTGCGGCTATAGATGATCGTCCTAGTTGCTTTAGGTATCCAAGAGGTAATGGCATTGGTTCAGTTCTTCCACCAAAAAACAAAGGAATTCCTTTAGAGATTGGAAAAGGAAGGGTGATAAGGGAGGGAAGTCGAGTGGCTGTTTTAGGATATGGAACTATTGTACAAAGTTGCCTGGCAGCTGCACAGCTTCTGGAAGAGCTTGGCATTTTAATAACCGTGGGGGATGCACGGTTCTGCAAGCCTCTTGATGGAGATCTTATAAANTCAAGCCTCTTAATGGAGATCTTATAAGGAAACTTTTCCAAGAATATGAAGTGATTGTCACCGTCGAAGAAGGATTCATTGGAGGTTTTGGATCTCATGTTTCACATTTCTTGAGCTTAAATGGCTTACTTGATGGAAATTTCAAGGTACTAAACAATTCACATATATATGTGCATTTTATGAGTAACTTGTGCACGTCTTTGAACTAGTAGTTAATACTAACAATTTCCTTGTACTTTAAAATTGAATAGTGGAGAGCCATGATGCTTCCAGACAGATACATTGATCATGGTGCTCAAAATGACCAGATTGAAGAAGCTGGGCTTAGTCCAAAGCATATTGCAGCCACTGTTTTGTCACTAATTGGCAAGTCCAGAGACAGCCTTCACCTTTCCAACCTTTAATTAATGTGCTGCACTGTCTCTAGTAGTGTTCCTTCTCAAACCAGAATGCTGTTGAAGTTTGTTTACATCTTTAAAAGTCGATTTCTTCATTTCGATCCGCATGCCTAGATAAGTACTGGATTATTGGTTGTAATGATTCGAATGCTGGCCTACAAGATTATTGGTTAAATTAAAGTTTAATTTGAAATGATTCGTAGTGTTTGTTTAAAATATCTATTTTCATATAGATATTTTAAAAAATAAATATTAATTTTTAAAATATCTATTTAAAAATAGGTGAAAGTCCCGCTTAAAGACTCAAATTTGGTTGAGTAATTAAGCCTAACTTCTCATGTTTGATTGAGTTTACAAATTTTTTCAGTTAAGTATTGCAAAATCGTATATATGTAATGAGTTCGAAATTTTGTACATTCCCACACCCCCCCCCCCCAAAAAAAAAAAAANTATTGCTAGCAATATCATTCCTTATGATGTGTATGATGGCGTGGAGGCAGGATATGTGTTCTCTGGGAAACCACAAGAGGATATGAACTTGTTCTTGGCTGTGGCAGCCGATGAGTTCCGACAAGGTGTGGAGAAGGCAGCTGTGGATTCTGGTAGGAAGATCACTTGTTTAATGGCTGATGCATTTTTCTGGTTTGCTTGTGATTTGGCACAACAGATTGGTGTTGCATGGGTGCCAATTTGGACGTCCGGGGCTTGTTCTCTTTCAACTCACGTTTATACTGATCTTATCAGGCAAACTGTTGGATTCAATGGTAATTCTACCTTTGTATACTGACTCTTTTTATTCCTATTTTGCTTGCATAAAATTATCTATAGGAGACGGGGGAAAAAATCTAGTCGTAAAAGATTGAGGGAGATCAAGGAAAAGCTGGATTTTCCTACAATATTTTATTTACTTTGTATGGTAATTTTTGAGAATCAGACCACTGCTCATAAAGGCATATCCGCAGGGGTTGAAATGAACTCGATACTCATTCCCTTCACTTCTATTTATCCGAAGTGTAAAACTTTTAAGTAGCTAGCGCATTGCTTAGGAATTCCTTTTTGATTAACTTATAGGTAGAAGTTTATTCAATTATTTTGTTCATTTGAAATTTAATCATATTTTGCTTTTTGGAAATTGATTAGTCAAGTAATGTGATTGATCTGCACTTTTACTTTAGGCATAGAAGGACGTATGAATGAGAAGCTAAACTTCATTCCCGGATTTTCTGAACTAAGACTAGGAGACTTGCCTGGTGGAGTGGTGTTTGGTAACTTAGAGTCTCCTTTCTCTGTAATGCTACATAGAATGGGACAAACATTACCCCGTGCAGATGTTCTTGCAATAAACTCATTTGAAGAACTAGACCATCGCCTCATGAAAGATCTCAGTTCAAAGTTCAAAAAGATTCTGAATATAGGCCCTTTTAACCTTACATCACCACCAGCATCACAATATTCAGATGAATATGGCTGCATACCGTGGCTAGACAAGCATAACCCCGAGTCTGTGGCCTATATAGGCTTTGGAACTGTGGCAATGCTTCCTCCAAATGAGATAGTTGAATTAGCTGAAGCTTTAGAATCGAGTGGAACTCCATTTATATGGTCAATGAAAGATCATTTCAAGCAACATTTACCACCAGGATTTTTGGAAAAGACATCAGAAACCGGAAAAATTGTGGCATGGGCACCACAAGTACAAGTTTTGTCTCATGGTGCTATTGGAATTGTTATAACGCATGGCGGATGGAACTCAGTGTTGGAGAGCATTGCAGCTGGCGTGCCACTGATCTGCAGACCCTTCTTTGGAGATCATTCAATAAACACATGGATGGTTGAAAATGTATGGAAAATTGGTGTGCTAATTAGTGGTGGTGTTTTTACCAAAAAAGAAACTGTAGATGCCCTGGAACAAGTTTTGTTGCAGCAGAAAGGGAAAGAACTCAAAGAACAAATCACATTACTGAAGGATCTTGCATTCAAGGCTGTTGAACCTAATGGCAGCTCATCTCAAAATTTTGAAGAACTATTGAAAGAGATTATTGCCTAAGTATGTACAAAATCATATTGCATACCATATAATCATCTAGGTAAATATTATTTGTGTTGTACAAGTAAATTATCTTGGTCTCATGTAATAACCTAAAAATCTTATACCTACCTATACCCAATGTTTGTGCGGTAGTTCCTGGTTTTGTAACTTTCTTTCGAATCATAAAATCCTATTTTATACTCCCTCCCTCCCTCCCTCCCTCCCTCCCTCCCTCTTGATTTTTTTTTGTCAATTTGACTTGACTTTTGAATAAAAATTAAAAATTATTCTTTTATGATTTCAAAAAACTGAAAAATACATTTTAAAATAAATTAAATATACTTTTCGATGATATATTTTTATAATTATATACTATATATAATTTTTAGTCGAACTTTGAACAATTTGATAATAAAAAAGTCAAACAGGACCGTTATTTTTGGAGGGAGGGAGTACTTCTAAGCATAAAACTGGTACTCACTCCTTGATTTCACCATATGAAACAAAACAAAGCCGAAAAAAAATTAATGACTAATTATATTTTGACAGTTTCAATTATAATATTATGTTTGGCACAACAATTATTAATCCCATTAATACGATACTGTCTTTTTTAAATTGTGGTCAAACTAAAACGAATTTATTCTTAGACATATCATGTGACCCAACACATTCATATATAAAAAGGACTCAAAATATATGAAATTTGATAATTAATGTATCCAAACAATGGACGTAGCGGATGATTGCATTCTGTTATATTTTGTGGACCGCGTTTAACATTTTAAGAGTATTTTTGTATAATTCAATTAATTTCAACGGATTTTTTATATAGAAATGAGTGTGTGTGTGTGTATTATAATGAGAAATGCTAGATATTTTAAAAATTATCCTAAAAATTGTCTCAACCAAGTTTTCATGTATGTATGTAAATGATAATTTTTTTAATAATAATATGAAACTCGCATATATATATACATATACATATACATACATATATATATATACATATACATACATATATATATATATATATGCATTTATGAATCAAAATAAGTCATGTATCATCCCATATCATTTTGAAAAAAATTTGAAATTATTTTTGAATTATGTAGCAATACTCATATATAATCCCGTCAGGTTCAAACCATAATCAGTTATATCTGACAAGGAAATAAATTAGAAACACACATCTCCTAGAAAAATATTGGGTTAAAAAACGAAAAAACTCTTATGGTTTAGGCCTAAGAGTGGATAAGTCCATGTCGTTTAATAAGGCTCAAATAAGCCTTTCAAGGTTCAATATAGCCTCTCTAATTAGTTTTTCAACTATGTTTAGAAAATTACTATATTCATACATTAATATTTTAAAAATATATCAAAATATTCTAATTTTAATATTATGATATTAATATTCATGTATATCGTAACAATATTGTTACACGAAAAAGTATATCAAAAAAATATTTATATTCTAATTAAAACTTATCTTTAAATAAAATATATATATATATATATATTATCTCTTTTAAACACGAACACATATAAAATATGTGAAAATTTATATTAAAGTATTTCTAAACAAGATTATAAATAAATTAAAATCATAGATATAAAAATAAAAATAAATTCTAATCATATAAATACAATATTAAAGTAAAAAATAATAAATATTAAAAACAAATTCGTATATTATAGAAAAGGTAAGAAATTGTGCATATTTGTCTATATGTATTTATATATGTATGTAAGTAAGTGTGTGTGTGTGTGTGTGTGTGTGTGTATTTTAATTTAATATTAAAATGTCACTAATATTTAGTTAATTATTAAAAAATATATAAATATTTGTCGAGTAAGTAGAATTTAAAAGTAAAATACAAACTAGCGTGTAAATGTTTAAAGTTAAAAATTAATAGTTAAGTAATAACAAAAGTATATACATACATTAATATTGGTTAACAACTTATTTATTATTTTATAGAATTATTTAATAAAAATCAATTATATAAAAACCATATTAATTTATAAATAATAATTTTATTAATAAAAAATTAATAATATAAGATATATATGTATGTATATATATTTATATTAATGTAATTAGATATTTAATAATATTTCTAATCATAGTTAAGATAAACTAACTAGAGGGATTATATTGAACCATTAGTTTTAGTTTGAAGGATCTATTTGAGTCTTAATAAATCACATGAATCACATGGGTTTATCCGCTCCTATGCCTGACCACAAAGGTTTTTTCGCCCCTTAACCCAAAAATATATTTGTCATAGTTTTGTTTTTCTGTTGTGATAATAATTTTTACTTCTAAAAAGTTCCACAAACTACACATGTGACACCGTATTTCATATTCATTTCTTCTCGGATTTGCAGCCATTTTTGAAAAATTTACGTGTATTAAAAAATTTTAAATGTCATTTTTTCTGTCTAATCCCTAATGGCTCATAATTATTGCATTAACGGAGTAGGTATATGAAGAGAAGTTAATATTAAAAATGACAAATAATAACAGACCCCATTGTTATAAAAATGTTCAAAATTTCACATTAAACCGAAAAAGAAGACGATTATTATGGAACAAAAAATTTCTTTAAAAGTGACTACTAATTTGTAACTAGAAAAAGTGACTGCTCTCGGACCAGGGAGTAATATGGCTTATGCAGTTTTTATGTGATGCAGGTGTAGAGTAAAAAATCGATAAAACCTCATGTTCATTTTCCCAGGAAAAGTGGATCTGCTATGGAGGAGGTAGAACTATATTTCAAACACAGTAATACTTGAACGCAATTATTTCACCATGCTAAGATCATAGGTAAATACTGGTTACAGCTAGGTGTGTGTATCACAATTGTTATCCTATCAAGTTAAAACAACTGTATAAGACACTACAGAAAACAAATCACTTTTGGGTCCAAAAGCGCCCATATACAAACCAGATTCGACAGAAATGCGCAAAAAACATTACAACTATAAAGATGACTGTACATTAAAAGTAATTGAGATCTGAGTTCTAAGTGATATCAAAGACTACAGTTTTGTGGACTTGTAGGCTGCAGCTCGATGTATACCCTGAACTGATAATAGCATTGCTGCCACTGGAAAAAGTAACTACAGCAAAGATCATCCTGGTACCTTGCATGTTTTCCTGAAGATCATTCATCATCTAATTGTACAATCTTTGCCCTCCTTTCAGCAGCTTTCTTTCTAATAAAGAACCCCCATCTCATTGCCGCCTTGATTTTCAGCCAACCCACAACAGCTTTTCCAGGGCGGTTTTGATCCTCATCAAAACTAAAATTTGGTAATGGTGATGGCGCGAATGATGGGAAAGAAAAGCCATCGTCAGAACCATTCACAGAGGAATGACCTTGCATGCTAAAGAGTCTAAGCAAGTGCTGCATATCTTCATTTTCCAGCATTTCGTGACTTCTAACACGAATTTCCTCCTCCGATAGGAAGTCATCAACACCCTTGTTTTGGTTTTG
>QRFB01009692.1:0-15538 GCA_008931105.1 Oenanthe javanica
GTTCTTAAAAGTGCTTTAGGTCCACTTTTAGTTTGCTACTCTGGTGGTGCGTGGGGTGCCCTTGTGCATTCCCTTATGTATATAATTTTATATACAGTATATTATTTTTATCTGCTTTTTTTTCCCAACTCTTTTCTTGTAGCCTTCTGTTGCTCTGCTAGTGAAGATATATAGTAATCGTTTCTTCTTTGTTTTTGAAGATAGAAAACTCATTCAAGATAAAATGTTTTAGTAATAGGAAAAAAATTATTTTCTAAATCTGCTGTACTTTTAACATGAAAATAAACCAACAGGTTCATGAGGGTATTAGCTCAGCTGGTAAATGTAAGGTCACAAGTTTAAATCTCATTAGAGACTTACATCTGATTCAATTAAACTTCGGATTTACTGGATTTGCTTTTTTCGGGTACCCGCAAATTCTTAGGGTTTGTGTTCCCCAGGTTTGGGATAGCTAATAGAACAACTTGAAAAGTCTTTGGCTTGATAGAATCAAACTTGTAGTTAATTTACAGGATGCTACTGGCCCTGACTTATATCAGAAGAGTGAAGTGAACAGTTGTCTTATAAACTGACTAATATAAATATTAGCATGTTGGATAACTGGATGCTGTGACATTGATAATTCTTTTCTTCTTTTTTTTGTGTTAACCCCTGATGTAATTGATGCCAAAAGGCTAACATTTCTTGAATTCCTTTTGCTGATCTCCATATGTCATTTGCAGGACTTTCATACTTCTCTGCAGTCACAAAACCTACATGAATTTGAATCAATGTTTGGTAGAGAAGCTTCAGATGACTCACTTCCTTTAGAACAGACAGAGCAAGAAGCTTTTGGAAGTTGTAGCACATCGATCTGGCCAAGGGAGTCGCATGCAGTAGATGGGATGAGTTATTATAGTTCAGGTCGTATGATGTCAGGCCACTCCGAAGACCATTATACATCTACGAGTGGTCTGTCAGCAAATGCGAATGCCCTGGTCAGGAAACCCTTACCGTCACCAACTATTATTGGATATTCAACCAATGAAATGCCGAGGTCCTCTGGATCTGTAAGATCACGGCAATGCACTCGACCGATGGCATCACTTTCTGGACAATCATCCATGCACCAGCGCCCTCCCTCACCATCATTGTCTATACCGCATTATGGTAATCAAGGTCATAATATTTCAGAGCAAGAATTATCACGAGCTCAAACCTTACCTCACATGGATATAAGACGTTCTCAAGTTCCGGAACAATTGAATTTGGGCTTGCATAGACAGTTCGCTTTCAATCCAGGAACTCCAATACAGAATGTTCATCCTGGTAATTCCCACAAGTTGCAATCCCATAATTTACAGGCTTTGTCTTCCGTAAAACCTTCTTTCAAACAGGGGCATCATATTCCCTTGATGCAACAGTGTCAGCCAGTACATGGAGCTTATGATACTTCTGCCGCATCCATAATGGAGAAAACTTCGCCCGACTGTTTTGATACTCCTTTTTCAGAAAATCCTAGACAACTCAGCACACCTAGTTTATTGGCTCCTGTCACAGAGAGTAAAATACTCGGCACTTCTTCTCACAGTGGTAGCACAAGATTGAGTTTTCAAGCTCCTGATGAATTGCCTTCTCATTCTTCTGTCCAGCCTCCTCTACCTAGTAGTGGTCCTCCACCAATCCAATCAGAGGCGAAGATTGCATCAGAATTTCATGTAAACTCTTCTTATAAAATCACATCGCTTTCCTCCATCCTGCCTCAGGCACAAGCAGAACAATCACCACTGCCAAGTGGTCCTCCACCCGCCTCTCTTGTATGTGGTACCTCTGAACAATCTAAAACTACGATAAAAGCTACACCTGATCCAGTGTCAAGTCTTTTGAGTACATTGGTTGCAAAGGGCTTGATATCTGCTCCAAAGACAGGCTTGTCTGCTTCTGGTCCACCGCAGATAATCAGTAAGCCCCATAATAGCCTGAGTCAAGGAACTGCGGTCGCTCCTCTGGTCACTACTTCCTACCTTAAAGTTTCATCTACTGTCCCACCCTTATCTAGCAGTGAAGAGCTATCAAGATCTGTTTTTGTTCATCCATTGACTACTTCCTTTCATAGAGTTTCCTCGGCTGTCGTGTCGTCATGTAGCAGTGAAGTGCTATCTTTGTCAGATCTTGATACAAAAAGCTGCATCATTGTATCTGTAACCAGCTTGGAAGAGAAAAAAGATCTAATAGGTTTGGAGTTTAAGCCAAATGTGATTAGAGAGCTCCATCCATTAGTTATCAGTGATCTTCTTGACAACCTTTCATATCACTGCAGCATTTGTGATATGAGAATGAAAATTATAGAGCAATTTGATAGACACATGGAGTGGCACGCGGCAAAAAATCTTAAATCGGAAAGTTCGAATAAGACTGCAAGGGGATGGTATGTGAGTTCTAATAAATGGATTGCTAAAAAGGTTTCTAAACATGAAACTGAGGACATATCGGATGTTCCTGGTATAGCATTCGGGAATAATAATGAGCAGATGGTCCCCGCTGATGAAAATCAATGTGCATGTGTTTTATGTGGCGAGCTGTTTGAAGATATATATAATACAAAGGAGGACCAGTGGATGTTTAAAGGAGTTGTGTACCTTAATCTCTCGAGTAATGATGATGTAGAAAATACTGGTGATGTTGCATCTCACGGCCCTATCATCCACGTAGACTGCATATCAGAAAGTTCTACTCATGATTTGGGACTAACCAGCTTATAGTGGTATGTTTCTAGTGTTTTGAGATGTTTACTTGTTTCGATTATTCTATATTTTCCTTGAGCTTGTCGATAAATTTTTAGGAGATAAATTAAAGTGTGTAGTAATTCATTTTCTATATAAAAATACTTGGGAGGTTTGTATCAAGTATCTAAGCATAGGCACTGGCTACTTGTTAAAACATAAGTTAGAATTGATGTAATAAGTAGTAACTTCAGGTTTCTATATCCGTGTTTGTGTTAATTGTTTATCACACTTTGACAGTTTCCCATGGATGTTGTTTTATTTTCATTTATGTATATCACAGCCATTCGTCTGTTTTATTAGTTCACTACAATTTACATAACCATTGTAAGTTATAATTCTAGTGTTTTCATCTTAAATTATGTGGTTCTAGTAGTAATTAATGTTAAAATTAACATAAGCTTTCACAGTTATAGTCTGGTTACTGGTATCTGGTTCAGTTTATGAGAACAATTACAGATAGTACAGCCTTGGCATCAATCATATATTAACTAATTTAAATTGTTTGAAGTATCATATTCAATGGATCCGATCTCACAATTGGGGCACATGATACGAGTGGTGTAGCAAACTTGATTTAATGTGTTTCTGTTTGTTTTCATATTTTTCCTTTAAGCTTTTTAATATTGTGATGTGTTTTTCTTTATGATTAAAAGATAAATTAGATTTGCTTTTTTCTAATATCCATTTATTTAATTTATTTAATTTTTTTTACATTGACTTTGTTTTTTTCTTTTATAAAATAATGTCCCGGCTTATTTACTTTATGCAATTGTGATTCACTCTAGCATGGCTTAACTAGCTTGGGACAATTGAAATATGAAATGTTTCTGTTGTGAAGTGGCTCTCAGGAAAGTGATGCATAATTTGGGAGGTGTGACACAGTTATCATCATATGGACAACGCAACAAGGAGGAATTACAAAGAATGTATCCAGGTTCAATATTAAAGGCCTATGTGCCCAATCTTCTGTATGTCAAAGCACCTTCGCCCCGATCTTGTGTGGCAGACTTGTATTTCTATTCTGGATTACCATATGTTTTCTGGAAAGGAATGTGTATTAGCAAGATAGTTTACATTACCAGTTTTCTTCTCAAATGTTCTTTACATGTTCCATGATGCCTGTTCAAGTTTGTTACCTTCTATTAGGTTTTCATAATTTCTGGTATTGTAAAAGCAAATTCCAGCATATTCTGCTAGGAGCACAAGGGAAACCCTTCTGTGACTGTCATTTACTTAATTCTGTTGCATTATGCTGCGCCGATGGAATGTTTTTTTTTGTTTGAATAACTTCACAGATTTGTGTTTGCAAGCTCTTCCAGTTCTTTATACATGAATTCATTGTATTATGCCTTTAGCCTCTAGGGCTTCCTAATTTTGCATGTCAACTCCAACAATCTTCCTTATATTCATTCCCTATTATCATAATAATAATAAATTTGAATCTAGTTAGTCTTAAAAAGGAGGAAATAGAAAAAAAGAAAGAGAAAATATGTGATAAAAGGGAGAGAAATGAATTTTTTATTTACTAGGATATCCTAGAGAATCCCTTTTAATAGTAAAATTTAGAATATCCAAGTGATTTAGGGAATATGCGATTGGACTTGCTCTTAGGAAACAAATTAAAAATGCAGGGTTGGGTTTTGAAAGGTTGGGGGCGAGGGGTTGACAGAGGGCTCTAATCTAACCGAAAGGATGGAGTATTCCAACACTCCGAATGGTGTTGTGGAGGGTCATTACCGCTCCGGTCTGCAGTCTGCTGATGCCATGTCTGTCTACTGTTTTGTTTTTGCCCCTTTTTTTACAAGTTTTACTTTTTCTTTATATCTTTATATTAAAAAACTGGCCCATGATGGCATGGTTTAATCGGTTTTGTTCGGTTTGACCTCGAATACGAGCCAGCTTAAAGATATAGATTTGATCTCATTTGTTTAATGTGCCGAGCGTGCTTTAAATCAAACTCGAATTGTTTATAATTATAAATAAATTAATAATAAAAAATATATTTATTTTATAAATTATAAATTAATTTAGAATTTATATATTTTTAGTTTTTAATAATCAGTCACACACACATATGTATATTATGTACGTATTTTGCTCAACATACTAACTGTAAAACTCAATTCCTCCCATTTAATTTCAAATTTTAGAAAAAATAAAATTTAATTCAAATTTAAGTATTTTGAATATTTTGCATTAATAATATTTAAAATTTTATATTAGTATTTTATTAAACTTTTAGGTGATAGTCGGGGTATATCATGGTAGGTTAACGTCATATTTTAATTTCAAATTTGAGTTCTTAAAATTTATTTTTATTAAAAAAACATTTTTTTTTAAAATTTCAGCCTTTACTTACCTTAGTTAACCGTTTATGCATTGTAAATTTGTAATCATTCATTTAAACAAGTAATATATTATAAAATATAAATTAAAAAATATATGTTGAATAATAACAATAATGGTGCATAAATGATGGTTCAACTCTATATGTATTTGGGGGATTTGCAATTCAAAATTGCGGCGTAACTTATTACCGTTTAACTTGTATATATTTTAAAATTTCAATAATTGTGATTTTCATTAAAAAAATATCATATAAATAAAATAAAACAAAAAGAATAACCTATTAGGGTGAACGTTTCATCGCAAGAGTTATGAGAGGGTTACCGAATTTCCCGTCTTACCCTATATATCGATATTGATGCGTATCTTAGTCGATATATATAACTAAATAATATGATAAGAGGATCAATTTTAGACAGGCCGAGCGAGGCACGGCTCTTTTAGACTAGTTCTGCCATCTCTTACTCTCTTCATGTACATTAGACTTCATCATATACATTGTCAAACAAAGGTTGGTTACACAACCCTTTATATTTTATGAGTTTGCAAATGTTTTGAGTGAGTTAAGTACCAGTACTAGTATGAAACATCTTGATTCTTTAGTTTCTAAAATCAAGAACATGTTTCTTGATGATCATCAAGATTTGTTGCCCTCGATGACTTTTTGCCAAGAAACGTGATTACCAAGGCATGCCATGATGATAATAAGTATTCTTGGTCACTATCTGACTCACCTAATGATTGTTTAACAAGATTTGTGATCGTTGTATCGAGAAGAATGATAAAGATTTTAGTGTTTTGATTTAATTCTGTGAGTTGATTGTGTCTTGTCAGGAGAAGAGAGTTACTGCTAGGCATGTTGATTTGGAGTTTAGTGATATGTTCAAGAATGATCCGGATTTGTACTTGGAATGTACCATGTTATTGTCCGATTTTGTGGGATGAGTGTGATGTTAGGGAATTTGGTTTAGATTACTCGGGTTTTGGATTCTTGAATAAAAGGCGAAAGGTGGTTAGGAGGCGGACTTTGTATGATGAGACTATGGCTGTTAAGGAATTTTATTTGTAACGGATTGAGAAATTGGAGGAGGATCCTGAAAGTTTTGAAGATTGTTTTAGTGTTCATGATGTCAGGTGCATTGTGGGATTGTATAATTGCTCTGATCCTGATTATAGTTGTGGTTGTGGTGAGGAATTGGTGAAAAATTTTACGATGTGATCCAGTTAGACGTGTAGTAGCAAGAGGAGTTGTATTAGAGAGACTGAGGCAAAAACAGATGCAGTTACAGGAACAAAAGCTTCGTTTAGACAACGCGTGGAAAGAGATTTTTGAGGATATTAGGGAAAAGGGAGTTGTTTATCGTCACTGTGGGTTCTTGGAACAAATGACAGAAGTTTCAAAAAATAACTATGCCGATAGTGATTAGCGGATTTGGTGATGGTAATCGTCCGTCCATGTCATGTATCTCTTTAGTTATTGAGGCTGATTAATGATGCCACTTTTATTTTTCTTTTTCTACATCACATATTTGGATACATCACTCTACACAGAATCTGTAGGAATCACTAGAAAGAATCAAGTTGATATTAATTTTCACTCACAAATAATCATGTACTGTATTCTTTTGTGTTATTCTCTTATGAAATTAGTTACTCAAATATTTCTGTGCACAACACGTAGACATAGTGAATGTAAATTTCAGGCACGAAATTAGCTAATATTATACTGGTTTTAGTCTTTCTCTCTATGACATAAACTTGGTCTTTGCTTATTTGTATTTTATGGAAAATCTTTTTAATGTTTATTTAATGGTTGGTGCTGCATATGATTCTAATCAGATGATCAACATGAAGAAATTTAATCTTATAGATGATACTGGATCTTTATTAGGGTGAAGTGGTGAACAGCATGTTGCCATGTGATAACGATGGAGTAATTGTTTAATTGGTTATGTCTTTCTGTATATTCTGGGATAAATTTTGAGCATTGAGCACACAATACATGACTTAGGACACAGCCAATAAGTGAAGGGAAACATAAAGCTATACCCAGACTTCACTCTCTTCCTTTTGTGGCTAACTATAGAATTATAACGAGCTAATCTTAGGCGCTGATGGTTCTTGCGGAGTCTCCTCTTTTTTCTTTTGGCTGGAATGTTTGATAGATGAAATAATAAATTTATATTTAATGTGAAGACATGGTTATCAGATCTCTCATATCAACCCCAATCTTTCACCAAACTTATGCTAAGCATTATCCTGATACTATCAGGTATCTACTTTGAATAAATTTTATATTTATTTCTTTGGAAATTCTGTCTTACTGCATAACCCTATAATTACATATTTTATCAAATATGTTAACTGAAGCAATCATTTAATTATGAAAATATGTTAACAAAGTCCAGAAACAGAAGCCTAAATATCCAGTATATAATCATTACATTAGTTTATTAATGTAATGTTATTTCTGGTTGCAACTTACAGGCTACTTCTGGTTATGATTTCAATATTATGCTTTGGATCTTTATATCTAAAAAAGATAGTTGTCATTTGGCTTGTGTCCTGGAAATTAAAGACATTTTGGAAAAATGATTTTCGCTCTATGATTATTGCACCCTCGAGCCCATGATATCTAAAAATTGCATTGTATCAGTATATGTTGTACTTTCCTCTCTCTGTTTACACTCATCTTCCCGGAGTTCTTGGCACTGGCCTCTTTGATGCATGTGGTTTTCCGGTTATCACTCAACTTCCTGAGTCTTTGTGGTATGCTGGTTTTGAACATATCAAAAATATGTTAAGTTATGAACTAATTGAATTGAATATTGTAAGCTTAAATTGTGCTGCGTGTAAGCAACTTGACTTGAGGTTCTGTGAATGATTTTATTCCACCTAGGCAGGCATGTCAGATCTGTTATAACTCCGTTATATCTCCGCTGTCTGCTGCTATATATAATTGTTGCAATCCTTCCACTGCTCCTAAACTTTTACGCGCCTTCTAACACCAATATCCCTGTCAAACGTCAAATTGATTTGAGAGGAGGGAAAGCGGTTGGTCAGGCTGTTTCTGACACTGCCCAAACAGAGGGTCAGGTTTATCAAATATGGAGTAGCTGTACGTGTTTGATAAAATGAGTGAATTTAATTTCCCTGGCAATGATATGTTTTTGTATATTATGGAATTTTGTGCATAATCGATTCTTATATTGCTTATCAGCAGCCTGTTTGCTAAAACTGGAGAAACAGAAGAAGTCAGCATATTTCCTAGGTGAGAGCTCTCTGCTGATCCTAATTTTGTTGAAGGTATGTACTATCCTGTTCCTTGCATTTTTCTAAACTCTTAATGGATGAAACTAAAAAAGCACTGTCATAGTACATGCATAACTCTATTTCTCTGGTATTTTAGTGCCAGACGTTGATTTTACATACTCTACTGTATAGTTAGCCTGTTTGGCCTGCCTTAAAATAAGTCCTTTTTGACTTATTTTCGGGTAAAAATTTCATATTTTGATAAATGTTTTTTATAAAAGTATTTAATGTATATTTGAGATTCTATAAGTTGCAAAAAAAAGTTAACTTTTTTCAGAAAAAAGTTAGGAATCTCTAACTTTGTCTTAAAATAAGTTGACTTATTCTGGAAAAAAGTTCCCCAAACACCTCCGTATCTATTCTACACAATCTGTGTAACTTAACTTTTTTGTCACATTACTTGTTCTAAAACACCAATTATTATATAGTATTTTCCCAAGATTGCATTACCGTTTCAGTACAAACTAATCACTGTAGCTCTGCTCACCTCATTTTCGACTCCTCTGCAGCTGTATAAGCATACCAAATTCCCTCTCTCTTGGGTCAATGTGGTTGCGCTGACAAGGAGTTTCTGATGTTGACACTGCAAACAAAGTACCAATACATGCTAGTTTTGACAGGGTTTTAAAAAATTGGTATTTAAAACTAATGCAATAATAAATATTTAAATACAGACCTTCTGAAATCAGCTACAATTTTTTTGATACATAAATACAAGGGGATAATAAATTCATTCGTCCCTAAACTATTGGTGTTTTATTGTTTTAGTCCTTGAACTAAATATTTCAATATGCGGGTCCTTCAACTTTTGATTTTTCTAATTGAAGTCCTTCCGTCCAAATTTGACTTAACGGACGTTAGTCAATGCTGACGTGGCAGTTACGTGAAAATCAAAAATTCACCGATTGAATTCAAATTTTGATATGTTAATCTACGAGTGATTACAAGAACACAGGTGGTAAAAGTTTTCGATTTCGAGTTCACTAACGTATAGAAGTTTGCACTTTAATTTCAAGAACACGAAATAATAAGTTTTTTCCATACAGATTTCTATACGTTAGTGAACTCGAAATCGAAAACTTTTACCACCTGTGTTCTTGTAATCACTCGTAGATTAACATATCAAAATTTGAATTCAATCGGTGAATTTTTGATTTTCACGTAACTGCCACGTCAGCATTGACTAACGTCCGTTAAGTCAAATTTGGACGGAAGGACTTCAATCAGAAAAATCAAAAGTTGAAGGATCCGCATATTGGAATATTTAGTTCAAGGACTAAAACAATAAAACACCAATAGTTTAGGGACGAATGAATTTATTTTCCCTAAATACAAGTATACAGTTAGAAAAGAATAATCGGATATATTTCTGATTTTAATGCTTTGTGAGCATACTACGGACACCTAGGGACAATTATGCCCAGACAAGAAAAGGAGAGGAGAATTTTATAAAAGCTACCTATATTCTAATAAACGGCGAGAATATATATACTCCACAGTCCCACCCAATTGTTAACTTTTCGGATAGAAGGTCCGACGCGCATTTTAAGGTGCATATAAAGTATAGTTCCGTAACTTATTTTTAATTTTTTTTTCTGAATAAAAATTTAATGTTTAAATTTTTATTCAGAATTTTTTTTAATGTATGGAACTATACTTTATATACACCTTAAAATGCATGCCGGACATTCTCTCCGAAACGTTAACAATTGGGTGAGACAGAGGTAGTATGTACTAGCCTTCTACTTGGGTGGGCAAAGGTATCCTTCTTCACACTGCAATATTCAAATGCTCGCGTGTCCTCATTGTCAAACTTTAGCGGGGTCTGAAATATATGCACAAGAAAACATCCAAGTTGTCATGGTTTGATGTGTAAAATTAGGCAAGCTTTAAAGCTTTAAAATGAGGTCTTATTTTTTGTATGGACTACTGTACTTTGTTGAGCCGTGGTGAAATTTAACTATTTCAAGTCTAATAAGAATTGTTGCTATTTCATATATTTGCAAAAGATAAGTAGGTAATGTAGGGTGTGCTATATTTGGATTTACAATAACTGGCGGGTTGAATTTAATCAATTTATCAATGTTGACAATAATGTTGGTAAATAACAAGCTTCAGAGATGGGATCCATGGTTTTTTTTGGTGGGTGGGGGGTGGGGGGTGGCCGGCCTCAATGGACTATTATAGAATATAGACCTATCAGTTCTCTTGATTATATTTTTGTATTATACACTAAACTTATCATTTCATTTATAGTAACAAAACTACGTACTGTTACTCGGTAACAACAGTTGTTCGAGTGTTCAACAACATCAATGCTTTACCATATTCAGGTATGCTTTTGTTTATAGAATTATAGGTTTATTGAACTCACATTATCCCTACAGTATAATGATCTCTTTTAACTTTATAAATTTACTTCTATTCCAGAAAGTAGTGGTAAACTTGCGCATAAAATATAAACCATCATGAATCCTGATGCATTGGTGCCAACATATGTATGACAAGGCTTCGACTATGCATTGCACCCTTTATGGAACTGCGCTCAATTAATAGAGGTTTAAATAAAATTCATGATTGTTACTTAGGCTGGTATGCTAATAAAATGATACCATTATGCTTGTGTAAGCTAAGAAACTCAAACATAATTCCAAATGTACCTAATAAAGAGCAATCTAACATTCTCCTAATTATGTAGAAACTAATGGCTCTACATACATATATACATGAGTAGAGTGTTGACAAGGGTGTGTGTGATAGTAGTGGATCACAAGCGATATTTTATCGATGAACAATATTTAGCTATTCGTCTACGGCAGGTTATATTTAGCATTTATGAAAGTGATAAACTTTCCTCATGCAAATCAATAAAGGAAATTTGGGACACTTTGGAGCTATGCCATGAAGGTTCGAAATCTTTGAAAAAGGTGAAACTTAGTAAACTAATGAATGAATATGACAACTTCAAGATCAAAGAAGGTAAATCAATTAGAGAAGCTCAAAATTAATATGAATAGTCTTCAATAGCTTGGAAAGACTATCCCTCAAGAGGAAATCAACATGAACATTATCAGTGTTGTTCCATGGATATATGAGCCGAAAGTTACTGCCTAGGAATCTTCATTGAATATTGACATTGTGGATACTCTTCATGTATTTGCTGAGTTGGAACAATTTTAAGGGAAGATTAATGCAAGTAAAGCTCAAGGTTCTTCAAATCAAATCCCTAAGAATTTGGCACTTCATGCTATTAACAACAGGCCAGAATTGGAAGAAGAATCTGATGAAGAGCTTGCTCTTATGTCCAGAGAGATCAAAAGAATGATTGAGAAAAGGAACAAATACAAGATAAAAAAGAAAGTCTTCTCAAAAGGCAAGAAATTCTCTAAAGAATCAAAGGAAGAACAAACTTGCTTCGAGTGTGAAGCTATATTTATTGGTTATTCTTTAACCAGTCATGCATATAAAATTTATAATTTAAAGAAACATATTATTGAAGAATCTATTAATATTATTTTCAAAGAACCTAACAATGATCTATCAAGGGAAGAAGATGATGATGATGCATGTGATGAAAACAATCCAAAGACATGTAAATAAAGTTGTTGCAGAATCTTAGAATGGAAATTAGCAAGCTGAAACACCAAAAGAGCAAGATGTCACAGATTCTACTGCAACACAAATTGGAAGTCAGCAAGCGGAAACATCTTCTCAGCCTATTATTACAGAAGTATCAGTTGATGATGCAATTGACAAGCTGTCTAAATTGACAATATGAGGGACACAAACTTCTATTGCAAGGATTATAGTATTTGTTCAAGTTGATCATGAAGAAATAGCTCAATATACTATACCAAAGTCAACAATAACAATCAAGAATTATCCACCAGAACTTGTTATTGGTGATCTAGCAGATGGAATCAAGACTAGGAAAGGAAAAGATAATTTATGTGCTTATAGTTATACTGCCTTTCTAGCTCAAGAAGAACCTAAAAATGTTCATGAAGCTCTTGAAGATGAAAATTGGATTATGGCCATGCAACAACTCAATCAATTTGAAAGATGTGATATTTGGGAACTGGTCAAGCCTCCAAAGAATGCTTCTGTTATTGGAACAAAATGAGTTTTCAAGAATAAGCTTGATGAAGAAGGTATAGTTACTCATAGCAAAGCAATATTAGTGGCACAATGATACAACCAGCAAGAGGGAATTGATTTTGATCAAACATATGCTCATGTTGTAATGCTATTGGTTTATGCATAGTTACCTGGTTCGCAGGTCGACCCATGGAACCGTGAACTGGTTCGCTCGTACCGGAACATGGGTCGACCTCGATCCGGATCGCTACGGGTCGCGTACCAGTTCATCGTTTCTGACGAACCCTCCATATGTATGTTCTAGCAGCTTTAAAAGCGAAAACATGAAGAAAATAAATGGTAGGCTGTATTATTTGGGTATTATATGTTTGATTTTGATAGATTATGAGTTGCTATATATATATATATATATATATATATATATGTTATAAAAAATCTAAGGAAGAAGAAGATGAAGAAGGGAGAGATGATGTTTTAATCATAGAAAGCGAAGAAGGGGGCAGATGAAGAGAGAGACGGTGATATATTACTATAACATGTGATGCTTGCTAGTTTGTATATTAAAATATATATGTATATTATATGTAATTGACAGTTGTATGCATAAGATGTGCTTTACTCTTATTTGATTTACGGTTCCCATTTATGTACTACACTATTTAAATAACTAATATTTTTTAATGGTAATTTTTTTAATATTTGAAAATTTTAGAATTTAATGAATATTCATATTAATTTAAAAAAAATTTAATTTTGAAAAAAATTCGATTAATACTCAATTTTGCTATGAATATTTATATAATTTTGCTATAAATATTTATATAATTTTTTGTAGTCCAAGATACTAAAATGAATCTTAATTATGTACCAGAATACTAGAATAATCATAGTTGTTTAGTATATATAAATTTTTAATAAATATATATTATTAAAAAGGGTTCCTCATATCGATCTGTGAACCTGATTCACAACTTATTGTACCCGATTCACTTAAGCTAACGTCTCGCGTACTCGTATCGCGTACCCGATTGATCCGCGATCCGTGCAATTATGGGTTTGTGCATGCTACAAAAAGATCAAGATATTTCAATTAGATGTCAAAAGTACTTTTCTGAATGGCTTGCTGGAAGAAGAAGTTTATGTCAAACAACCTCTTGTTTTTAAACATGAACAATATCCAGACTATGGATACAGGTTAAAGAAAGCTCTTTATGGACTCTCAAGCAAGCCCCAAGGTCATGGTACAAAAGGCTTAGTAAGTTTTTAATTAAGAATGATTTTGTTAGAGGTAAAATTGATCCTACTTTATTTATAAAATCTCTTAATAAACCTTTTGAGGCTTTTGTACCATGACCTCAAGGCTTGTTTGAGTCCATAAAGAGCTTTCTTTAACCTGTATACATAATCTGGATATTGTTCATGTTCAAAACCAAACGGTTGTTTGACATAAACTTCTTCTTCTAGCAAGCCATTTAGAAAAGCACTTTTGACGTCCATTTGAAATAGCTTGATCTTTTTGTAGCATGCATAAGCAAGTAACATTTTTATAGATTCCAAACAAGCAACATGAGCATATGTATGACCAAAATCAATTCCCTCTTGTTGATTGTATCCTTGTGCCACTAATCTTACTTTATTTCGAGTAACTACACCTTCTTCATCAAGCTTATTCTTGAAAACCCATTTTGTTCCAATAATAGAAGCATTCTTTGGTGGCTTGACCAGTTCCCAAATATCACATCTTTCAAATTGATTGAGTTCTTCTTGAATAGCCACAATCCAATTTTAATCTTCAAAAGCTTCATGAACATTTTTAGGTTATTGGGCTAGAACGACAGTAAAAACTTCATAAACATTTTCAGGTTCTTCTTGGTGTTGAGAATTCATGTGTTCTTCCTCTTTCTTCATAGTATGTAACAAAGTCCTTCTTGAATTTTCAACCTCTTTCACTTTTGATACCTACAAGTCTAGTATCAAGCTTGTTCTCAAGCAATTTATTAGTTTCCACATTGGCCATTAATTCATGAACCAACTGTTTTAGACAGTCATTCTTTTCTAACAATTTGTTATTTTCTGCCTTGACTGGGTTATATTCCTCAATTGAAATATATTTTGGTTCCTGCATGGTTAGTTGTTCCAAAATAATATTAACAGAAGATATTCTAAATTTAAATGAATTTACCTCAGTCTTGTCATCTTCTGAATCGCTCTTCACAAGAACATCCCTAGTGTATCTTTGAATAGAATCATCATCATCCATTCCAACAAGTTCTAGATTGACCATTTCTTCACTAGTGTCATCACTAGAGAAAAAATCATCATCATCATTCCATTTCAATAGGGCCTTTGATTCTTCTTTCTATTTTTGAAACTGGCAGGTTGTTTTGACTTGAGCTTGTAATAATCCTTCTTGTAATGACCAAGTTTTCCACACTCAAATCAAGTTTTTTCTCATTTTGATTCTTTAGAGAATTTTTTGCCTTTTAAGAAGCCTTTATTTTACAAATTGTATCTGTTCTGTTTTTCAATTATTCTTTTAATCTTTCTTGACATAAGAGCAAGCTCTTCATCAGATCCTTCTTCAGATTCTGGCTTGCTGATACCAGCATGAAGTGCCAAATTCTTCATTTGAGGAATTGGATTTGAAAAACCTTGAGTTTTAATTGCATTAATCTTCCCTTCAAATTGTTCCAACTCAGGAAATACATCAAGAGTATCCATAGTATCAATATTTGGTGAAGATTCCAAGTCAATAACTTTTGGCTCATATATCCATGAAACATCATAGATAATTTTTATGTTGATTTCTTCTTGAGGGATAGTCTTTCCAAGTTGTTGAAAATTATTCATATTAATTTGAAACCTTGCTTTGTTAGTGTAGGTGCCCTAGAGGCAATACAATATTTCTTTTAATAAACCTTTATGTCATTTGATTATTCAATAAACGTATTTATTATGACTTTAATTACTGCGATATATTTGTTAGCATAATAAATGTCCTTAGAATCATGATACAC
>QRFB01009693.1:14867-24876 GCA_008931105.1 Oenanthe javanica
GTCAAATAAATTGAGCTTCTTTCAATGTAGTACTACTTCAAATCTGTAGATTGACTTTGATCTTCTTTTTCTTGTCAAATAATACCTGCTGAAGATTTATGTGACAGATAATATATTTACTTACAAATTATCTATGTTTGAGTTGAGTTATCATCTTGCTAAACAAATAAGCTTCTAAACATATGCCTTTCAAACACTCATTTTGTTTAAAAACTGGTATCAGAGCTAGGTTTAATATATCTAACCTGAAAATATCCAAAATGAGTGTACAGAAAGTTAGCAGTATAAAGATACCCAACTTTGATAAAGAAAATTATATCTCCACTAACCGATTATATGAAAATGTTTTATTTGAGACAGCATTACCAGAGTGAGGTCTCCCAATTTCTTAAAATCCAATGGAGACTTAACCTGTATCAGAGATAGAAGATGAAGAAGAAGAGGAAATTCTTGAGCCAAGTGAACACATAGAAGCTAAAACATAAGAAGTTGAAATTGAAGACATTGAAGATGATGCAAAAGTTTATAACCCTAGATCTTTAGTGGTAAGTCCTGAAGAAGGTACTCTAAAAACCTTTGATCTCTCAAAAATTTTAAGTGATGATAATTTAACACTTCTTGATTCGTTTGAGCCATTTTTGGCACCACACACATAATTGCCCCACTGACTATAGGAACCGGTAACAAATATGAAAATCAACAGGTTCCAACCACTGCCATAGTACCTCAAACACAATCCATTCGAACTTTCATTCGTTTACCTCTAAAAACAAAACTTTTTATTAAGAATGAAGGAGTTAGTACCTCTAGTGCACCAAACAAGGATGTATTTGTAGTAACCCAAACAACTCTGCCTCCTCTTAAGCAAAGAAAAATTCAACCTGAGACAACTGCTAGCCTTAACCCCGATGCGTTAACCCTGATTTACCTCTTGTTTTAGATCTTCAGATACTTGAGCGATTAAACGCTGAAATTAATTCTATCTTAAAAGGTTCCGGTTCACAAGATTAATTGACGGAAGAAAATGTTATAAAATTTGATAGAAGAGATAGAGACTCTAAACAGCCACCCATTACATTGTCCAAAGTATCTACCTCACTAGAAACAACATCTTTTGATCCCTTGAGGGAGATCCCTCGTCTAGATTTATCTGGCAAGGTGAGGCAATTTTCTGGAAAGATTCTATGGATGAGTTAGAAAAGGTATATCATATAAAATTCTTATCACCAGGTTCCAAGGGAAATGTATGCTCTAATCTTCCATTCATTACATTACATACTACGTCGCCCCTCCTAAAAAGAACATTTTCATACCCTTTAAGGGATGTCCACTTCTCATTTAAGGAGAGGGTGTAAGGCAACCTCTAGAAAAGAAATCCATCAGATGAACCAAGGCAGGATTCCCTTAAAGATTTTATATCTAGGAATAACCCACCTCAATAAGATGAGGCTCCACTAGATGATTAATTAGCAATAGCTATGGAGTTTGGTGCTAAGACAGTGTTTATGCTTGATATATCAGATTCACCTCTCAGATGTGATTCTAAACTATATAGTGATTCAGTTCACTCTGATGAATCTGGTAATGAGAATCCTAAAGAATTGATGCTTTTCGGCCTTCTTGATGCTCAACATGGGAGATTGAGTGAAATAATTACAGTGAGTCTGAGTGTGTTAGTGTTGGTGTCCTAGAGACAATACTTTTAGTGTTTTATTAAAAACAATTAAGAATTATGTTTTATTTAATTATTTAATTAATATTTATTATGTCTTTATTTACTGCGTCATAAATTGAAAGAATAATAAATGTTCTTAAAATATTAATATGTAATATATATCTTTAAGTATGTGACTTAAAAATGAGATTATATGAATAGTATTTTATTCCTAAAATTCCCTAGTCAAGTATTATTATTTAAGGACAATAATAATGCAATAAGACTATTATGTTTATTGACAGATGACCACATCTCATTGGTCATAGGTACGGTGATACTAAAATCAAGAACATAAGTGTATGTATCAATACATGACACTGGAAAGACCCACCGTGAGATTNCATGTTAATAAGTGTCATAAGAAATCTCACTGTGATAATGATTTAATAATCCTCTGACTTGAAATCATTATATTTCTATACGAGAATTAATATACTTTGATTACATTCAAAGTTACCTTTAACCGGGTAATGATAAAGGTGGACATTGGGTATGCTATGAATCGTATGGGGAATATGAATGATAGATATAGGATTTAACCCTCCAATTCTAGGAGTGATATTATTGGCCTCTTGATTGAGTGAGACTATGAAATGCATGGCCATGCTCAAATATTGATTTGTTTAAATAGTCTACTCATTGATCAAGGAAACCGAGATTAAACGTTGAAGAGGATGACACTATACATGCCTCGAGTTTGATCTATAATATAAGGTTAAAGGGATTATATTACATTGAACATTATGCACGAAAGGTTTAATTGAATCACCAATTATTATTGTTACTTGGGTAGCAATGATGTATTACTAGATGCCGCTCATTGTTTATAATTTTATTATTAGATAATAAAATTATTGCCAACGTAATAATAACCTAAAGGGTCACACACAAAGAACGTCAAAACGGAGGTTTATTTAAATTACGAATTTAAATATATTATTNTAATTTTTGTGTCAGACCACTTTGGATACTGACCTTCTAAAACTACCATTTTAGGTACTAATATTTAAATTTTTTTATAAAATGTGTATCCCGTCAAGTATGTGTTAACTCTGTTACTTTAGTCGAGGGTATTTCTGTCTTTTAATTACTTCGTCTTATGAGTTTAAAACAAGCATTTTGCTGAAGCAATTGAGTTACTAAGCTCTATTCATCGACCTTCCCCTTCTATTTATTCAAATCTTTTAAATCATTTACTTCAGCACAGAGCTCTTGATCTGGGTAGGAAAGTACATGATCACGTTGAAAACAATGTGGGTTTTAAACCTGGGGTTGCTATACACAATCGTCTCTTGGATTTGTATTGTAAATGTGAATGTCTTATTGATGCACGCAAGGTGTTTGACGGAATGACTCAGAGAGATGTTTTTTCTTGGAATATTATGGTTTCTGGGTTTGCAAAAGTAGGCGATGTAGATTGTGCTAGGATGGTGTTTGATGAAATGCCTGGGAGAGATTATTTTTCTTGTAATGTTATGATTTCAGGGTATGTTTGACATAATCAGCCTGGTGATGCTTTGAGTTTGTTTAGGAGGGTGATGGAGAATAATGGTGGTGTGGGAAGTAGTAAGTTTATAGTTTCTAGTGTTATTTCGGCTTGCTCTGCTACTAGATCTTACGGGCTGGGAAGAAAATCCATGGGCATATCGTGAGGACTGGGTTGGATTCTGATGAAGTATTTTGGAGTTCGTTATTGGATATGTATGGTAAATGTGGTTGTATAGATGAAGCTCATCATATATTTGACAAATCTTTAAATAGAGATGTTGTTACATGGACGAAGATTATTGATAGGTACTTTGAGGATGCAAGGAGGGAAGAGGGTTTTGAATGCTGGTTCAAGTCAATCTGCAGAAACTCTGGGAAAACAAGTTCTTGGCCATATGATTCGGAGTGGGTGTGATCTTTTATCATTTGCAACTAGCCCGTCTATTGGAATAAGATGAAGTAATTAAAAGACAGAAATACCCTCGACTAAAGTAACGGAGTTAACACATACTTGACGGGATACACATTTTATATAAAAAAAAAATATTAGTACCTAAAGTGGTAGTTTTAGAAGGTCAGTATTCAAAGTGGTCTGACACAAAAACTATAGGTACACGAAGTGCACTTTACTCTAAAATTATTACCAACGTAATAATAACCTAAAAGGTCACTCACAAAGAACGTCAAAACGGAGCATTATTTAAATTACGAATTTAAATATATTATTATTAATTCGAATTTAATTATTGAATTAATTAAGTGGGACTTGATTAATTATATTAGAATTCGGATTTAGATATATTAATATTAATTCGAATTTAATCATTGAATTAATTAAGTTGGACTTGATTAATTATATTAGAATTCCGATTTAATAATAATAATAACCCAAAATCATAATGGGTTTTGGAAATCACATGGATTAGGGTTAGGCCCAAAATCTCTCTACCCTATATATACATAATGATGTATAGTATTAGAGAGACAAAACAGAATTTCGAATTCACACATAAACCCTAGTTGTTCAACAGTTCGAGAGGCTAAAAAAAGAGAGAGAAAGAGGCAAGTTATTCGGCTAGTACCGACTCCGTTGATCGTTGGACGATCGGGCATTCGTGTGGACTTCTTTGGAGAGCAGATCTTTGCAATAAGGGCTGTTGTGATTCACCAATTCTGGACCTCCATTAAAACAGCATACGTAAAGCTTCGTTAAGGTACAGACTTCTTCACCATAATCATCCAACGTTATACATGGAACCTGAGATAGGGTTTTGGTTTTTATTGGTTTTTACCTTAATTCCGCTGCATTTTCATGCCCGAAACCCTTCAGAGTGATCATCAATTACCCTCGCCCACTAAGCTGAGTGAATTGAGTAATAAGCGACAAACACCTACAAAACTCGGTGAGAACAACAGTAGAGCCGTAGACACCCCATACATTGAGCACACACATTCACATAGCCAAAAGATTCTAAATCTGGAAGCCCATGTTACCGAAATGAAATGTTTTCTCTATCTAAGATCTTGGAAGTGCAAGCTTAACAACAATAAGAAATCGGGGAATTGAAAGATCTATTACAGGAGTTGTTGTCCCAAAGGTCATCTACTCTGCCTCTTCAATAAACCCCAACTCAAAAGAATAACACAACTAAGGGGGAGAAAAGAGGACAGTTGCAAGAAAAAGAATCTTCTATATCTGACAAAGGGAAAGGTAAAATGGTCTAAGGTGGTGCATCAACTGAGAGAGAGCTTGAAGAAGGTGAAACAGCTCGAGAAGAGAATGATCTCTTCATTGATATGGACTCGTTTGTAAATGAATCTGCTTACCCAAGGTACTTTTCAAACTACATTAAACTTCATAAAATACCAAGGGTTGATGAAGAGCAGTTCAAGAATTTTGAAAATTTTAGAAGATGGATGCACAAATAAGAGAAACAAATTAGAAAATGTTGAAATAGAAAAAGAAAAAGGCTGCATCTAGAGTTGGTAAAAATCACATTCTTAACACAAATCACTTTTTAAAGAGTAATAAATCACCAAATTTAACATACTACTTTAAGTAAATTCACTTTTTAAAAGTAACAAATCACCGTAATTATGCTAATTGAAAATATAAATATATTCAATAAAAAAATTAACATTGGTCACACAAATCACTATTTAGGAGAAACAAATCATTAAAGTTAACACATTAATAATAATTTCAAACTAATCATTCAAATCACCTTTTAATATCAACAAATCGCCAAGAATAAAATGTTACTTTAATTGATAGTATAAAATGCTAAAAAATCAAAAAACACACATGTGTACCTAATACTCTGAGATTTTAAGTATTTCAATAACGTGTTTGATTTTAATGTTTTTGTAGTGTTCGTAGCGTGTACAATTATCTTTAATTTGACGAAAATATTGAATATATACCTAAGTTATTTTGGTAATAATGATGTTGAATCTCTACAAATATCTTTGACATTTAAAGATATAATACGACACGATGATAAGAAGATTACTTCAAATCGATAGATGTGAGAAGTCAATGGAGGATGGAATGGTAATAATAGGTGGTGGCTTATAATAGTGAAGAAGGGGAAAAGGCTGTGAGTATGATAACAGTTCGTTCAAATGTTTGAACTATTTTTTTATATGTTATAAGTTTTCATGTTATTGGGCCTCATTAGCTATTGGGCTTAAAAGAAGCATGGTTCTCATTTATCACTATAGTAGGGTTCTCATTAGAGTAACAACCTATATATATAATACATACTTGTTCAATGTTATACTTGAATAAATCTAGACCATTGAATATAGTTATATCTATATATAATACATATTATTTACATCAGGGTTTTCAAATCCAATTCAGCCGCTATCTCTCACATGTTCGTTACTTTCTCTCTGAAAAATCTTTCTCTTCTTAGACCAAATCTTTTTATTTTTTATATAGTTTTACATAAAATTGTTCATCTAATATGATTACGATAATGGTTTTATAGACACATATTTCTAATTGTATCGATAATAAGTTTTACTTGATTTATTATTTTTTGTCTGACATGTTGAATGTTTCAATCTTTACCAGATTTGCATAAGTTTAAACTCATTTGAGGAGAGTACTCAACATCCAGATATAATCATTCCGATTTAGACCGATAAGCCTTTTTCTAAATTAATTTTTATACATTTACATGTATAAATCTACACAATGACGACTTTAGCCGAATGATTCATACTTCTCCAAACAATTTCTAATCCAAAATATTAGATATGAATATATTTTTCTTGATTTAAAAAATACTAGTTTAATATTTTAGACCATTAACTAAAATCTGAATTTGGTCCAAATATCAAATATATAATTATATATATTGATTTCTTGATAGAATTCAAGTTTTGAATAGACATGGTTGGTATTGAATTTTATTATATTTCTTTGAATTTTGAAATAACACAATAAGAACCTTATTGTTTGAGATCTGTTTAGAGAACAAAAAACAATCCATTTTATAGAGATACATCTCAATTTTTTAGTTTTGTGCTGAAGATATAAATTAACATTCCAAAATTTTATATTTTTTATTTAATTTTTTTGCTCTATCTTGGCACAAATATTTTGACATGTTTTTTTATGAGTTTTTGTTCAGGAAAATGCACATATCTATGTTTTTAATATCTTCTACTTGATTTATGGAAAAATTGTTATAAACTTTAATTTTCGTATATGTTTTTTAATATATATTTTAATAATACTTGTAGAAAACAATGAAGAAAAATGCTCCAAAGGATTTGCAGTCAGGTAATATATTTTTTTTTTGTAAAATTTATGCAATACTTGTAAGAAAATATTGTAATAATACATAATTGGTCTAAATTAATCGATTGGTTGCATGTATAATGAGTATTGAGCTATAGTAGTTAAAAAGTGTTTGTTGAACAATCTAAACCAATTGTTCATGCTCTTCAACATTTCACACATCTATCTTTTTTTTCAAAATTTGTTACCATTTTAGACACTGGTAGCATTAAATCAAATCAAGCTAAAATAAGAAATGTTGTGGCTAATTTTAGGACACTCACAAATGAAAATGAAAGATGAAAAGAAACCAATAGTGAATTTATGGAGGCATGTTTTTATTACATTATTAAAAGTGACAATAGTGGTTTCTACTCTAGCTATGAAAAATAATTGCACCTTGTACTAAGATTCTAAATTCAATAAAAGCTACTTTGGCATAGTGCATCAATTGAAAATTTAGCATGTTATTCAAATGATCTTTAATAACATACCTTATGTATAACATTTCATATGTTCTTTGTGCAATTGGTTCAGTAAATATCAGCAATATCTTGACTAGCAAATGTGTCGCCAAGATCACTGTTGGTAACACCTGACTGCTAAAAGATTGCAACTGTGGTGCAACTTAAGTAAGCGAATCCAAGCCTCTAAAATTACAAGCACAGTTGCAGAATCACTTGAAGACATCATTGTTCTCGTTTATGATGAAGAGAGCAATGATATATATACCGGTAATGGAGCTGCCTTGTTCCATTATTGGTCTAGCTAGAGTTGCTCGTGATAAATCGTGTAATGACTCTTAGAGTGTGTGGTATCCACTCCGCATGCCTAGGTGACAAGCATTAGTAAAATGTTGTGTTTAGTTTTATTTTTTCTTAGACATTTTACATATTGTTGCCTTACATCATTTATCTATTCCCCTCTGTTAGGGAACTTATTATTGTCTCCATTACCAAAAGATATTCAAAATCTTGTAAAATAGACTGACTATAATCATGTTTTCGTGGGTGGCTCGTTATGTTATGTTTATCATCTGATATTCGATTGATGAACACATTACCATGAAATTACTGATTGAGATCTCTCACAACTAGAACTCGGACACCATGTTAAGTTAGTAGTTTTTCTAAATCCTTACGGGGTTAGGAAATAAGCTTACTGAGATCATATTGTATCATCAACAATAATAAATATATCTTGCATTCTTCATTGTTATAATAACTTTACAAGTTATGATCAAAACACTTTAAAATACATGTCAAAAAATCTAACCGCGTATATTTCGAAGATTTAAACCTATAAGTTTAATAATAAAAAATTATTTAGAAAGCTCTTCTTCATCGGTAGGGATGTAATTGAATAGAGACGAACTGAGTTTTGTTTAATCCTAGTCGAGTTTGATTTTTTTTCTAAAAGATTCAAGCTGAGATAAACTGAGTTTTAATCGAACAGAAAGTGATATTCAAGATCATCTTGATATTAAACGAGCCAAAAACGAGTTTGTTCACGTACAAATTGTGTCGAGCTAAACTTGAACCAAATTCGAGCCGAGTCGATCTATTCGCTAATAATTCATATATATATTGTTAGGAATCAATGTAGGCTCGATGATAACTTTAACCTTAAAATCATAGAAATTTTATTTGTTGTAACTGATCAACTGATATGCTATTTATAAATATCAATTGATCAAGAAACCATTTATCAATTGAAATGATTATTTGAATCAACTAATAATATGGATGGTAACATATGTGTACTCAATCCATTTCAATTGATAAGACTTAAGTCAATTGATAATATTCTCATCAATTGATACTAGAGCCGATTGATATAGGTCATCAACTAATGCATAACTTAGACTGTCAAATTGTAATTATTTGAAGACAAGAAAATTATACAAGTGAAAGGTGACCAATTGATATGGAAGCATCAATGGATGAAGGATCAATTGATAACAAGTCAAGTCAGAGATTGAAGACCATCAACTGATATGAAGAATCATCGATTGATAACATATATCAATCGATAAGTCAGCAAATATTATCAATCGATGGATATCAAGATCAGTAAAAAAAAATCAGTTGATGGATACAAGGAAGAATCAATTTATATGTTTAACAACAAATTATACATTGATAGGGACTTCACAAAGAGACAAAATGTAAGGAATCTTCATACTAAAGTACACATATGGAAGACAGTATACATTGAATGTGAAAACTCAAATTGAAGCTGTCTTTCTATGACTCAAGACATTTCCCAAAATGGAAAAAGACAGAATGGAAAGATAGATTAGTAATATTCCTAGAATAGGTTTTTTTATTTGTACTCTATTCTTGAGATTATAAACACTCTTGTATTATATAAACAAGAGTGGTAGAATTGTTAGAAGGTATCCAAGTTAGAATATCATTCTGAATCAACTGTTCATCCTTAGAGCACTTTATAGGAACACTTGGTTTTATTTTTCTAATTTTATAAAAAGTAGCTAGGTTTAATAAACCTAGATTATTGCAGAAAATATATACACTGATGAAAAAACCAATCCATCATTAATTTTTAAATATCTTGTTCAATATTTATTTCAGTCATTATTGTCCTTACATACATCTCTCAAATCATTCAAGAAAATACTAAAAACATAAAAAGTTATAGTATTTGTATTCAACCCCTCCCCCTCTATCTACAAATACATATTGATATTGTTCTGGGGATTAACATATTTTACTCAACTAAACCCAATTTATAAAATATAATCACATAACTTATAGTCTCACAACTAAATTGTATTGAAAATGTTAGAAATGATCCAACTTTTTTAATTAACACTATAAATATGCTTTTATTTTGTTAGTAGACATTGTTATTGTCTAATGGTTTGAAAATAGATATTCAGTAGTCAACTAATATTCAAAAAATCTATTACTAGGAAAACTCCATCCTTTTAGTGTGTATATGGTCTCTCCGAGACAATAAACTTGTGTCAAATTAATCATAGGGTAGTT
>QRFB01009694.1:0-15472 GCA_008931105.1 Oenanthe javanica
TATCAACTTCCGTATAAATCGAGATATCCTTAACTCAAGAAGTTGTACTTAAGTAATATATATATTAGGCCATTAAATTTATATTTGGATTATATATTAATAATATAATTTTTACTTAAGTTATACTCCCCCAGTCCCACCCAATTGTTAAAGTTTCAGAGAGAAGGTCTGACACACATTTTAAGGTGCATATAAAATATAGTTCCATAACTTATTTTTTTTTAAAAAAAATTCTGAATAAAAATTTAAACATTAAATTTTCATTCAGAATTTTTTTTTAAAATAAGTTATGGAACTATATTTATATGCACCTTAAAATACGTGTCGGACCTTCTCTCCGAAACGTTAACAATTGGGTGGGACGGATGTAGTATTTAATACAATTAAACAATAAATATGAATATAACTTCTTTTTTCTGGGAAAAAAGAAGTAATATTCGTATTTATTTCTTAATTCTTTAAATATAACTTGTGTGAATTGTTGCATTAATATTCTTACTTGTTAGACTTGTTAGAATATTATTGTTGTCCCACCAGCCTAGAACTATAACATTCTAGACCAAAACTCTTTCTTTGTTTGAAAGGTGATTTTTGTAGATATTGTATTCTACACTTACGTGAAGTGAAGTGACGTGAGGTGATCCTTGTTCTAAGACCCAAGTCTTAGGCATTCTAACGGGGAGTTAGTTGCCTTTGCGCCGTGAGGAAAAGAAAATACCCAAGACCCGATCTAAGATCCAAGATCCAAGATCGTAATTTGTTAGAAGTACAATACTACACCAAGGGCTACAACAGCTTTGAGGAGATATCAAGGAGTTATTGTCCGAGACAAGTCTTGTAGGGTTTTTGTACATTTATTTTGAGAAAGTAACGGGGAGTTACTGTTCAAGATAAATATTTGTATACTGTAAAGACTTCTCCGCCTACGCTGGCTAAGAAGTGTGTTTAAGTATCAAAATCTCGAGACCANTAAGACCCGATCTAAGATCCAAGATCCAAGATCGTAATTTGTTAGAAGTACAATACTACACCAAGGGCTACAACAGCTTTGAGGAGATATCAAAGAGTTATTGTCCGAGACAAGTCTTGTAGGGTTTTTGTACATTTATTTTGAGAAAGTAACGGGGAGTTACTGTTCAAGATAAATATTTGTATGCTGTAAAGACTTCTCCGCCTACGCTGGCTAAGAAGTGTGTTTAAGTATCAAAATCTCGAGACCAGGGAGGTGTTCGGGGACTGAACTAAGGGGGTTTATATATTTAGTTAACAATATATAAGTGGTCCTAACGCGGATAAAAATTCTCGTGTGGTATTCTCTTTCACTTACTCTTTATTTTCCGCACTTAAAAATTAGATTAAAAAATGCAACAATTTTTAAGAGGTAAAAAAATATTTTTAAACGTCAGTAATATTTTTAAAAGGATAATTAAATTATTCAACCCCTTCTATCTTAATTACGTCATTACTACCCATTATTTGGGACCTTTCAAAATAAAAATATATTCAAATTATATTAAGAAAATATTAAAACAATTCGATCCGTTCATCGCACGGGATATAAGCTAGTATATTTAATCCATTGAATTCAGATTCTATACATCTTTTGTATATTAATATATGTTAAAATATTTTTCATTTTTTTATTTTCAGGCTTAGATCCTAAATATAAAAATATACTTAAAACTTTCATTTAAGAAATTTTTGAATTAAGTTTATAATTTAATTTTAATACTAAAAAATTCGTCAACAAAATAGTTTTAACTAGAGTCAGAAGTACCCAAATCTTAAAGTTAAATATACTATATCACAAAAACGGAAATAATAGCTGGGCTGGTAAATGAATTAAAATATTCAATAATAATCTTGGAGTTAAAATATACTACATCACAAAAATGAAAATGATAGTTGTGATTGTAAATGAATTAAAATGTTCAATAATTTTAGTTGAGTTTGATTAAATTGGAACTCGATAAAATTAGTTCGATATATTATCAAATTCAAGTTCGGACAAGTAAATATGTTTCATAATATTATCGAATATTGTTCGTTTCTTTAAGAAACTTTTTGAGTTCGAGTTCAAGTTTGATAACAAAATGCTCCGTTCATTAATAAATAAAAATATAAAAAATTGAATTATTTGAGAAATGTTCGAGTTCGACTCTGTAATTTGCTAGGTTAACGAAGTCGAGTTCGGACAAAAAAAATATATTTGTTAATATTATTAAATGTTGTTTAATTTAAAAAGAAATCCTTAAATTTGATTGAAAAAAATCCGTTCGATCATTATCTGAAAAATCTCGCCGGATAATTCTCGACTTTAATTTAGTTCAATTCATAAGGCTTACTAATAATTCATAGGTAGTTGGACTTATCCGCAAACCAATTAAAGGCCGATTGCAACAAGCTGACAATCAATTCTGATCCATACAAATTGAAATTTGTATCTTACTTGAACCGTAGAAGCAAGTAGCTTCTAAGCAACCAGCGCACAGATCATGGGTTTGATTCTCGCTCAACCTATTACAGTAGTTAGTCACATCACCAAATAATCATCTGTCATCAACATTATCATCTCGTTTGGTAATTACTTATTGTTGTTGTCTTTGATTTGTCCACTAAACCCGGAGGAATACTTAATCATCAAAGTAAATACATTTTTATTTTGATATGTAACAACACTTTGACCTGTAAAGACTAATCTTATAGGAGTAACTATTTTTGTAGTTTCGGTTTAAAAAAAAACATCAAATGAAGTTATCGCAAATGCATAATAAAAAAATATACATTTTCAACGGTGAGCGTATAAAATCGGCACTTGTCAATCGTCTGATTTTTTTAAAAAAATAAGAACCACATCTGATATTAAAGAATAATTTATATTTTAATATTTAAAATACTACTAAAAGAAGTTTAAAATTCGAATCCCGTTAACAACATATTAAAAATAAATATTAATATTATTAATTTTATCAATAAAAACAAAACATATTATTATAGTTTATTTTACTTTAATTAAAATTAAAATTTATTATTTACTTCAAAATTATATATAATTATTATAACATATATAATAAAATTATAAAATATTAAAAAAAATTCGAGCAAATATTAAAATTTTAAAATACGAATAAAAAAAATATATATTCAAAGACACCGAAGAAAATTTTAAAAAGTCATTCAAGTAGAATATGCGTGAAGTATCGTTCAAACCCTCTATTTAAGTGTGTTTTCCTGTTAATAAATGTTTCTGTTGGATTCTTGTTTTCCCTCCCTGCTTATCCCTTCGGACTACTAATTCTTTATCCTCTGTCATCTCTTTTACGAGGCTCATTAATTCTCTGAAATATTTGTCACTCATGATGTTGTTTAGCTTGCTATTGCTAACGTGCGTGCCGTGGTGCATATGCTCTCAGCTTCTGGTGAACATGACTCTAGTTCAGAACGCTTCGGTTATCGGAGCTTGTATGTAACTTTCTTCCGTGTAAAAATAAATATATGCACTTGTACATGTAAACTAGACAGTAATATGTGTCCGTGTTTGTGGTNCCCATACAAATTGAAATTTGTATCTTACTTGAACCGTAGAAGCAAGTAGCTTCTAAGCAACTAGCGGACAAATCATGGGTTGGATTCTCGCTCAACCTATTACAGTAGTTACTCACATCACCAAATAATCATCTGTCATCAACATCATCATCTCGTTTGGTAATTACTTATTATTGTTGTCTTTGATTTGTCCACTAAACCCGGAGGAATACTTAATCATCAAAGTAAATACATTTTTATTTTGATATGTAACAACACTTTGACCTGTAAAGACTAATCTTATAGGAGTAACTATTTTTGTAGTTTCGGTTTAAAAAAAAACATCAAATGAAGTTATCGCAAATGCATAATAAAAAAATATACATTTTCAACGGTGAGCGTATAAAATCGGCACTTGTCAATCGTCTGATTTTTTTAAAAAAATAAGAACCACATCTGATATTAAAGAATAATTTATATTTTAATATTTAAAATACTACTAAAAGAAGTTTAAAATTCGAATCCCGTTAACAACATATTAAAAATAAATATTAATATTATTAATTTTATCAATAAAAACAAAACATATTATTATAGTTTATTTTACTTTAATTAAAATTAAAATTTATTATTTACTTCAAAATTATATATAATTATTATAACATATATAATAAAATTATAAAATATTAAAAAAAATTCGAGCAAATATTAAAATTTTAAAATACGAATAAAAAAAATATATATTCAAAGACACCGAAGAAAATTTTAAAAAGTCATTCAAGTAGAATATGCGTGAAGTATCGTTCAAACCCTCTATTTAAGTGTGTTTTCCTGTTAATAAATGTTTCTGTTGGATTCTTGTTTTCCCTCCCTGCTTATCCCTTCGGACTACTAATTCTTTATCCTCTGTCATCTCTTTTACGAGGCTCATTAATTCTCTGAAATATTTGTCACTCATGATGTTGTTTAGCTTGCTATTGCTAACGTGCGTGCCGTGGTGCATATGCTCTCAGCTTCTGGTGAACATGACTCTAGTTCAGAACGCTTCGGTTATCGGAGCTTGTATGTAACTTTCTTCCGTGTAAAAATAAATATATGCACTTGTACATGTAAACTAGACAGTAATATGTGTCCGTGTTTGTGGTTGTTAGATTGCTTAGATGGCAGTTTGCCTGCTTACCACCTCCACAGGGGATTCGGTGCTGGTGTCAATAATTGGCTTTTGCAATTCGAGGTAAGCAATACTGGCTAGTTAGACTATATTATTTAGACTCGAACCATTAAACTCTTGTTCCTAAACAGAAATGTGAATTCATTCTCGATGTGAACATGCAAGGCCTACCGTATTGTGCTTTGAGTTGTGCAAGTATAGTACCAAAATATGCTACAATATGCTTAGTTATCTTAAATCAATCATATAGATAAGGTTCCTTTATTTCAATGTTAGTTGCACGGAATATTCAACCTTACCATTATTACCATTCAAATTATGCAGCTCAGGCTTTAAAATTAATGGCTACTAGATAGGTAGGCCCAGTGGTAAGTGAATTGTCATATTTGAATCCTCGTTTATTAGAAGTTNTGACTACTAATTCTTTATCCCCTGTCATCTCTTTGTCATTCATGATGTTGTTTAGCTTGCTATTGCTAACGTGCGTGCCGTGGTGCATATGCTCTCAGCTTCTGGTGAACATGACTCTAGTTCAGAACGCTTCGGTTATCGGAGCTTGTATGTAACTTTCTTCCGTGTAAAAATAAATATATGCACCTGTACATGTAAACTAGAGAGTAATATGTGTCCGTGTTTGTGGTTGTTAGATTGCTTAGATGGCAGTTTGCCTGCTTACCACCTCCACAGGGGATTCGGTGCTGGTGTCAATAATTGGCTTTTGCAATTCGAGGTAAGCAATACTGGCTAGTTAGACTATATTATTTAGACTCGAACCATTAAACTCTTGTTCCTAAACAGAAATGTGAATTCATTCTCGATGTGAACATGCAAGGCCTACCGTATTGTGCTTTGAGTTGTGCAAGTATAGTACCAAAATATGCTACAATATGCTTAGTTATCTTAAATCAATCATATAGATAAGGTTCCTTTATTTCAATGTTAGTTGCACGGAATATTCAACCTTACCATTATTACCATTCAAATTATGCAGCTCAGGCTTTAAAATTAATGGCTACTAGATAGGTAGGCCCAGTGGTAAGTGAATTGTCATATTTGAATCCTCGTTTATTAGAAGTTCATAACAGGGTGGTGGGTGGTGCAATAATGTGGCTTCATGTCTGGATAGAGCTAAAACTCATCGAGGATCAACCCTTTACATGGACAAGATGGAGGCTTTTTCTGGAATTCTTAGTAACAATGCCTCGCGAAATCCTGGTAATTCCTCCTTTTCTGTTACCAGTTCTATCATCGTAATTTGATTCCTAAAAATATATTTTCCGGTTTTGCATTTATGAGATGCAACTTGTTTGCTCAGCATTGCTCATAGTAACATATAAGAATGATATTCTATGTTTCAAGCTCTTTTTTTTTAAGACACTGAGATTTTAGGAGAGTTGGTCATCTATCATTTGTAGCTTTACCTAATTATCAAAGTGTACGAGTCATCAGCCACTCAGACATTCTGCAATAATGAAAATTGAAATATACCAATAGTTTTGGANATGCAAGTATAGTACCAAAATATGCTTAGTTATCTTAAATCAATCATATAGATAAGGTTCCTTTATTTCAATGTTAGTTGCACGGAATATTCCACCTTACCATTATTACCATTCAAATTATGCAGCTCAGGCTTTAAAATTAATGGTTACTAGATAGGTAGGCCCAGTGGTAAGTGAATTGTCATATTTGAATCCTCGTTTATTAGAAGTTCATAACAGGGTGGTGGGTGGTGCAATAATGTGGCTTCATGTCTGGATAGAGCTAAAACTCATCGAGGATCAACCCTTTACATGGACAAGATGGAAGCTTTTTCTGGAATTCTTAGTAACAATGCCTCGCGAAATCCTGGTAATTCCTCCTTTTCTGTTACCAGTTCTATCATCGTAATTTGATTCCTAAAAATATATTTTCCGGTATTGCATTTATGAGATGCAACTTGTTTGCTCAACATTGCTCATAGTAACATATAAGAATGATATTCTATGTTTCAAGCTCTTTTTTTTAAGACATTGAGATTTTAGGAGAGTTGGTCATCTATCATTTGTAGCTTTACCTAATTATCAAAGTGAACGAGTCATCAGCCACTCAGACATTCTGCAATAATGAAAATTGAAATATACCAATAGTTTTGGAATTGCTGTGCTTTTTTTACATAATAAATACTTTATGCCAGATCAGAGTTCAGAGATCTATCTTATTTTATTCTTTTATATCTCGTATTATCACTGAGCTTTTACTTCCTGTTTTCGCTCTNACATAATAGAGTAAATACTTTATGCCAGTTCAGACATCTATCTTATTTTATTCTTTTATATCTCGTATTATCATTGAACTTTTACTTCCTGTTTTCGCTCTTTATGCTGGCCACTAACTACTCTTGAGGGTGCTGCTTGCCAACGTAGGAGAATGCTATAAAAGTATTCATGCTTTCTCTGATTTTTTATCTGATGCTGAAAATTGGTTCAAAGTTGGTAATTGTCGCTTAGTCAGAGTTCCACTTGACTTGGTAGCACTAGTCATTGGTTAAATCAAAGTCTAATGTCTTGTTGCAAGTAAAACTACGCTCAGGACACTTGCCGCTTGAATTTGTTGGATATTTTCTTATACGTTCTGAGAACTTTTACAACGTGCACGGACTTGAGCAGATTTTTACAATTGGAATCGTGTGAAGATAAGGTATTGTGACGGGGCCTCATTTGCTGGGAATTCTATACTTGACAATGGGGTAAATATTATTCAATCTTCTCCTTCAGTCTTTTACAATGAAGTACTTTCAACTTTTGTTCATATGTATTTAAAATCTATGAACAACACGACAAGCTTTACCATGGTTCAATCTGTGCATGTTGTGTTCCACTCTTTGCTTTGTGTGTTAATAATAATTTAGTTTTTCTTTTGGTAATGAACAAGCAGACATCACTGCTATATTTCAGAGGGCAAAGGATCTGGGAAGCAATTATTCTTGATCTTCTTCCGAAGGGTTTAAGTGATGCCAAAAAGGTAAAACTCCGTAGTTGTGGGTATATTTGTTGATGTCATCATGCCAAGTCCAGAATTTGAATGTATATGAAGTTTGATTTGTCATAAAAAAACTTGCTGCTTTCAGATCATATGATACACAATTTCAGTTTTGCCTATGATAATAATATTCAGTGATATGTCGAAACTCGAAAATGAAGCATCTGAAAAATATTGGACCTTTTGGTCACATGAAAATATGTGCTGAATTTTTTTGAACGTGTTTCTTTTCCAGGCTCTCCTTGGGGGCTGCTCTGCAGGGGGTTTGGCAGTCTTTTTGCACTGCGATAACTTCGCAAGCTATCTACCAACTAATGCAAGTGTCAAATGCTTTAGTGATGCTGGGTTTTTCTTAGATGCGTACGTTCCCTTATTTCTTCAAGAGAAAGTATTGTTTTCTTGAAAAACTTAAAATTTTTTGCTTTCCTTTTGCAGAAGAGACATAATGCTGAACCACACTATGAGAGTGTTTTATAAGAATCTTACCTCCCTTCAGGTATACCTCTTTTTGTTGAAGAATTTAGGCTTGATTCACTTCCACTGCTGGATATATCTTATCTAGAACCTAGAAGCCCTTAGTAGTCCAGCATGTCTATAGAAAAATCAGAAAGCCATTTAGCAAAAATAAAACCAGAAAGCCAAAAACCTGATAGGATAGTGCGTGAATTTTAATAGTTCGTCCACTTTACAATTGCGCTAATGTTGCAGGGAGTAGTAGATAATTTGGATAAGAACTGCACCATGTCTCAATATTATCCTGAACAGGTAAGATGATTAAGAGACTTTCTCATTGTTTTTTTAAAAACTATTAACCTAATTTGTTACTAAAACCATATCCAAACTATTGTCATTGTCCAGTGCATCTTCCCGCAGTATGCATTACAATACATAAGGACACCTTTTTTCATCTTAAATACAGCATATGATGTTTTTCAGGTACAAATCTTTTTCTTTATTTGCTGCAATTTACAATTTTTTACTGCATACAAACCTTCCTAGTTATTCGATGCAGTTGAGAAGTATAACATGTATCTGACCTGGCTCACTGTACAGTTTCATAACATACTCGTGCCAACTTCAGCTGATCCCCATGGAGTTTGGAATCATTGCAAGCTGAATCCGGCAGCATGTTCACCAAACCAGATAGAGGTTCTACAAGGTCACTTTTGGTTCCTTCCATTTTTAGTATGATCATTGTTCGCTGCTTAATCATTTAATTCAATATCTGTATACAACATACAACCTGCATTACTCTAGATATAATAGTCTAAGCATTTATTAGTTTATAAAATCATCAACTAACTAATACTGATGACTTGAATATGTTAATAATTTAGGATTTAGACAGGAAATGCTTTATGCTTTGAGATTCTTCCTTGAGTACTCAAGTCGAGGAGGGTTGTTCATAAATTCTTGTTTCGCTCATTGCCAAAGCGAGACAGAGGACACATGGTCTGGAGCAAACTCCCCAAGAGTGAACAATAAGGTTCACAACTATTTTTTAATATTTCGGAACAATTGATTGTACTAAGCATAATGTCAATCAGTCAGTTAATGTATATGCTGTTGCAGACAATCGCTGAAGCAGTTGGTGATTGGTACTTCAGCAGAAACACCACCAAGGAAATTGACTGCGCTTATCCCTGTGACAATACTTGTCACAATCTGTTATGACTACCTTCAAGTTTCAAACATTATAATGGCACAAGCAGATTTGAACAGTTAACATAATACAGGAGAAAGCCAAGCAATGCTATAGATACTAAGATACATGTGTGATTTGTTTATTTCTACAACACGTGCAGAGTCTATGAAACAATAGAAATTGCATCATTTTCTATTTGTCTCGTTGTCTGGGTTCATTTGAAACTCTACTACACAAGCATACATTTGATATACCAGTCAAGTTCAATCACCACTATCCAGAGCAAGAATTCACAATTATTTACCATAAACTGGACTCCACACAATGCGATTCAATAGCCTAAATAGTAACGGTTTATCCTCAATCATTCCAAGACCGATCTGATTTGTCTTTTAAAAAAAACTGTACTCCACAAACTTTTACCACAATTTTTAGCACTAGTGTCATTACCTGTAGATTTAATAATATCTTCAATATTACATCAACTAATATTATTTTGATACCGGATCCTATGAAAGATTAAATGTATCAAACATAAAAGAGCTACATATTCCAAGAGGGGTGAGATTAAAAGAAATTTCCATACAAATGCGAATGCATATTTATAATTCCAGAGGTAAAATTTAAAATAACAAAATTGTCATTAATATTTATATACAAACTCCTTATAACTTAGGAATGTTCCGTGAGGTTATCGTCAAGAACATTTTTTTCAACATATTCAACATAAAAACTATATAAAAATGCATCATCCAATAATTTATTTATTTGTTTATTTTTTGCGAAACATCTTCCAATAATTTAAGTTCAAATAAAAATAAAAAAGGATCACACCCACAATAAATATTTATATCTCTAAAAAAAAAAAATATATATCTCTAAAAAAGAAATATATATTCCAACTTTTTATTATATATTACTGTTGCATTTAATTAAAGCATGACTTTGGTAATATCGTCAGGGTACTTCCGACAATTCAAAGTATCGGAGCAATTCGAGTCTTACGATCTAAATCCAAATCCACTGCACCATCCCTCAAAACACGGCCGTTACAGTCCCGCTTCAATCACATTTACATAACGCCATCTCTCACGCCACCACAACCCCGACCTAAATTTACTATAACACCCCTAACTAAATACAACGATAATAAAATGCAAATCTCATCATCATTGTATAATACTCTCCCAGTCCCACCCAATTGTTAACGTTTCGGAGAGAAGGTCCGGCATATAAAGTATAGTTCCATTTTATTAAAAAAAATAATTTAAAAATAAGTTATGAAACTATTGACTTGTTTGACTGGACTTAAAAATAAGTCCTTTTGGACTTATTTTCGCGTAAAAATTTCATATTTTGGTAAATGTTTTTTATACAAGTATTTAATGTATATTTAAGATTCTATAAGTTGCAAAAAAAGTCAACTTTTTTCAGAAAAAAGTTAGGAATATCTAACTTTGTCTTAAAATAAGTTGACTTATTCTGGAAAAAAATTCCCGCAAACACCCCCCCGTACTTCGAACTTAAAATGTATGCCGTAACTTTTACACGAAAGGTTGATAAGGACTGAAGGAGGAATCAACTAACATTCTCTAAACTCATTCTATCGTATACAACAAATACTACTGCATATATATCTCCGCCCTTTCTCTCACCACCTTCACTTCTACCTCTGCTTCTAGAGAGAGAAACAAATCGGTAATAAAATTAAAATTAGTGCAATGCCTTTGAATTCATCGGTTGAAGATAACGGAGCTGTGTGCACGTTTCTGGCTTCGTTGATGCCGAAGACAGAGATTGCCGCCGATCGATTCGTTGAGTCGCATCCCGAGTTCGATGGCCGTGGCGTTCTTATTGCTATATTCGGTGCACTTCTTTTATGTTTATGTTTATTTTATTATTATTTGTATCTATATTTCGTCAACTGTTTAGTGTGTGTTTTACTGTGTGCGTATGGAGCTGCTATCTCGGTACTTATTTTTTGATATTTTGTATAGTATGTGTATGTATTTTGTGTTTTACTGTGCGTATGGAGCTGTGATTGCTATTTCGGAGCTCTATTTCATGTTTGTATAGTCCGTATCTATATGTATAAGTATCTGTATCTTTATTTTGTCAACTGCGTTCGTGTGTATTTTACCCTGTGTATGGAGCTGTGATGGCTGTTACAGCATTCTATTACATAGTTTGTATCTATATTTTGTCACACAGGAGCTGTGATTGCTGTTACGGCAGTCTATTACATAGTTTGTATCTATATTTTGTCAACTGCTTATGTGTGTTTTTACTTTGTGTATATAGATATAAATATACACCGTGTTATGGTTTAATCATAATCATTGAACTGATTAATTACTATCATCAGTAATCTATTTCATGTTTGTATAGTCCGTGTCTGTATCTTTCTAACTGTTTGTGTGATTTATACTGTGTGTGGAGTTGTGGTAATTCAATAAGCTGGAATTCACATCATATATAATTGCTTTTTGGTACTCTTATTTTATGTTTGTATGATTTGTATCTATATTTCTTCAAATGCTTGTGTGTAACAGTCCGCACTCTTTTAGACTCTTAATACGAGAGCAGAACTAAAATACAATTCAATTTATCAAACTAAAATTCTTTTACAAGAAAAACTAACAATTACAAATTTTTACATTTTAAATAAGTCTCAAGTGTGCAATGCAGAAGCGGAGCACCCCCCAAAAAAATTCCAACCAGCTCGAAAAGACATGAAATGATAAAAAGGATGAGCCACAAAGCCCCACAACAATCTATCCTCAAAACCTAGTTGGGTCAAATAAATAAATAATCTTCTTTTTTTTTTCCCAAAAAAGCATAACACCTCCCTCAAAAATTTCCAGCCAGCTCAAAAAGACATGATATGATAAAAAGGATGAGCTGTGAAGCCCAACAAGAATTTAACCTCAAACCTAGTTGGGTCAAATAAATTTTATTCTTTCCAAAAATGCAATATGACTTATTAAGAATATACCTGTCAGAAACACTATTTGATATTTTTTCATTGCAGAATAATAATGATAATCGATATAAAAATTCGAAATACCTTATAACCCATCTGGTGACACGGTCTTTGAACACAAAATGCTAATATTGTGCCCTTAATAAGGTATAATTCATAAAAACAAAGTTACATCTAAGATATATATATATAATGTCTTGAATAGTTGAATTATTATTTAGTTGCTATTTGATTTCTATTTTCAGTTTAACTTTACGTTTGTATAGTCTGTATTCATCTTTTCTCAATAGTTTGTGTGTTTTATACTATGTGTATGGAACCGTGGTTATTAGTTATGGTGTAACTTGTATGAACGAATATAAATATATAAAGAGAGACACTATCTCCAATGATTGATTCATAATCATCTGTTTTTTTGCCCCACTTTGCATCATATGTGATGCATGACAGCGTATTAAAAAGCCCAAACAGACTATTTGAGAGAAATATAAAAGGCTTTGGAAGCGTATTGGTTAGATTATTTTAGAGTTAGTTAATTTTATTAGGACTAGTTATCTTTTAGTGTTCTATTCTAGTTGGGAAGTATATTCTAGGATGTTATAAATAGGGATTGGTTTTTGTAATTAAATCAGATTATTATTATTGTATTGAAAATACATTACTTATGTTTTGTCTATTTGATTTCTACTTTTTCCTGTTTTTTAGATCTGGGCTGAATTATTTGCTTGTGGGTGGAATTTAGGCTGTTTTTTTTTGTTACTTAGATTTGAGGACGTAGGACAGGTGTTTGAGAGCAAATATATGGCTAAACAGAATTTTGATGGCAGAATAATAAGGAGGCTGTGGTTGGATATTGTTACGGGCCTTACGGCTGTTATGGGAAAATATTCCTAATATAATTAACTAACTCTAGAATAATCTAACCAATGGGCTTCCAAAGCCTTTTATATCGCTCCCAAATAGTCTCTTTGGGTTTTTTAATTGTTATCCTGCATCAGTATGACATGAGAATGATTATTAGTGATGATCTGCAAGAGCTTATTCACTATATATGATTTTCCCCCTACAAATTACAAAGCACACACTTAATAAAACTTTGAGATGTTTTAATATATATTTTCAGTGCATTGCATTGATTATAATTGCATATGTTGAGGGAATCAGAAAGTACTAAACTAAGCCAAAAGTATTTTTGTTATTGGTAAAAAGGAACAAGGAGAGGCTTGTTTCATGAAAGAGCACGTATATATGATGAAGTAAATGCTAATCTGCTTCATATTGGGTAACTCGTCTTGTGATTGGTTTTAACTACACTTACCAGGCCAATGGTAAAAGATGAAGGTCATCAATACATGCTTGTTTTCACTTTTTGTAGAGCAGATAACTTACACTCTACTTATGTGTATTAACGTAGTCCAGCTTTGATCGAAGTTGTGGATTACTATAGGTGCTACTTTGTATTGCTCAATATGGATTTTGGTTTAGTTGCCAAACAAATTTGCAACTTTATTATTTACATACCCATAATACTTGTTTTCTAGATTCTGGAGTAGATCCTGCTGCCGCGGGATTACAGGTCACCTCTGATGGGAAGCCAAAAATCCTGGATGTCCTTGATTGGTATGTATTTGAAGACTTTTATCTTGTTAAACAATTATTTATAAATATCAATGATCTGAAGCTCTTTCATCCTCTTAGTACTGGAAGTGGAGATATTGATACCTCAACTGTTGTAAAAGCTGNGATTTAAACTTTAGAGCCTTGTTTTGACTCGTGTATGTATGGATTTTCTGACACATAATGCACTTGTTTATTAATAAATATGTTACTATTTGATTTTAAAAAAACATTTGCGAGGATTTCTTTGACTGTCTTATTGTTGTTGTAATGCTGTAAAAGTCTTTATTTGCTTATAATGATCAATATTATAACACAACTAATGTCAGATATGTAGCTTGTGAGTGTATTCTTGTGGATGGTTCTGTTTCTGGCCAATGTTGGTCTAACCTTTTAAGGATTGAAGATACCGGATACCAAGATATTTTTATGTAAGCAATTTATGGTTGTTCATATTTTTTATTCTTCATTTAGCTGATAATCTTTTAAAATCCTTGTTCGCAGAAATACCCAAACCTGGAGGATGCAAACTTGAAAAGGGTTCGTGAAGATCTACAAGATAGAGTTGATTTTCTGCGAAAGCAAGCCGATGTTAGTAAGCACTAAGCAGAATGTTTAACCCCCCCCCTCCCCCCACCTCTTCTTGTTATCTTTTTCTAATCTCACAAGTGTTTTAATTTTTTTCCATATAATTCAGAGCTATGATGACAATGGTCCTGTAATCGATGTTGTTGTTTGGCATGATGGTGAATTATGGAGGGTTGCAATCGATACACAAACTCTTGAGGATGATCCAGAGTGTGGAAAACTTGCTAAATTTATTCCACTTACTAATTACAGGTATTTTAGGTCTCATCATTTGCTTTTGATAGATACCTAAACAAAGTTTAATCCAAATTCAACTTGGCTTAGGTTTTCTTATAATGAATAGTCATTGAAACCACATATTTGAGTTGGTTTATAAACCCACTACATGATGCTCCCTGTTATTATTCATGAAATTGGAGTTGTATTTATTCATTACTACGAGTTTCGTCCCTTTGCACTATCTTAACTGACTCATTGGGAGTAACCTTACAGGACAGAACGGAAATATGGTGTTTTCAGCAAGCTAGATGCTTGTTCTTTTGTTGCTAATGTTTACAATGAGGGGAATATTGTAAGTATTGTAACAGATAGCTCCCCACATGGCACACATGTTGCTGGTATTGCATCTGCTTTTCACCCCAAGGTCAGAATTCAGATGATGGAAAATATGAAGATTATCAACTATTATTTATGATACATGACAATTTCACCTATTGAAGTATGATATCGATATATATTTATATAGGAACCTTTTCTGAATGGAGTTGCACCTGGGGCACAAATAATTTCATGTAAAATAGGTGACTCGCGGTTGGGTTCAATGGAAACAGGAACTGGATTGACTAGAGCTCTAATTGCGGTTGTGGAGGTTTGTCTTTCACCTTATGGACTAATCTATTTTCAAAATGCGCCTCAATAATCT
>QRFB01009695.1:18116-30642 GCA_008931105.1 Oenanthe javanica
TATGGTCACTGCAACTTGAATTGAATACTAAGGAAGCTAAAGTGAACATTTCAAGTTATAGAGGCATGGTTGGCTCATTACTTTATTTAACTGCAAGTAGGCCAGACATAATGTTTGCTACATGTCTTTGTGCTAGGTTTCAAGCTGATCCTAGAGAATCTCATTTGATTGCAATAAAAAGAATATTCAGATATCTCAAAGGAACTCCAAATCTTGGAATTTGGTATCCTAGAGATTCTGGATTTGATCTAATTGGTTATTCAGATGCAGATTATGCAGGTTGCAGAATTGACAGAAAAAGCACAACAGGCTCCTGTCAATTTCTAGGAAATAAGCTTGTTTCATGGTTTAGCAAGAAGCAGAATTCAGTGTCTACATCTACTGCAGAGGCTGAATACATTGCAGCTGGAAGTTGCTGTGCACAAATATTATGGATGAGGAATCAACTACTTGACTATGGATTCAATATGAACAAGATTCCTATTTTCTGTGATAATACAAGTGCCATTGCAATAACATAAAATTTTGTGCAACATTCCAGAACCAAGCACATTGACATAAGGTATCACTTTATTAGAGAACATGTAATTAATGGTACAGTTGAATTACATTTTGTCCCTAGTGAAAGACAACTTGCAGACATTTTCACTAAACCATTAAATGAATCTACTTTTAATAGACTGGTTTGTGATTTAGGTATGCTTAACTATGTTTAATCTATTGAATGTCTGACAAGTTATGTATTTATATTAATTTTAGCCATTGACTATGTTAATCTATTGATTCTTCCATAATCAACTGATAAACATTTTACATATCAATGGATATTTGCAACTATCGACAGATAAATATAACAATTGATGATATATTTACTTATCGATGGATAATTATAGCTATCGACAGATAAATATAACAATTGATGATATATTTGCTTATCGATGGATAATTGCAGCTATCGACAGATAAATATATTAATTGATGATATATTTATTTATCGATGGATAAGAGTACCTGTTGATGGATAAGTTAATTACCAATCGATGACCTGGAATTTAAAGGGGTCCATGTCATCAATCGACCTGTACAAAAATTAGCCGTTGATTACTTATTTTATCAATTGATTAATACATACATTCCTGTATGTATAACAGTCGATTGCCAAAAATGGTAATTTCTACTTTTCATTTTTCTTCCAACGGTCGATTAAGTTCTATTTTGAGTAAGAAAGTAACTGGGAACTCAGTAAATATAAATAGTGAGATTAAAATAACTTTTAATTCTTACTTGCAATTTTTACTAACGATTTCTCTATCTATATCTCTCTCTCTCAATCTACGAACTCAATCCCTAATTTTTTTTCTTTCTTTCTGTACTCAAACTTTCTAACAATTTTAAAGTATTTGCTCTACTAAACTTACAATCTAAGGAATGGCATCTTCATCAAGAAAGTCTCGCAAGCCGGTTTCATCTATGAGCTTAACAATTTTGTGGCCTGCACTGTGGTTGAGGTGGCTCTAACAGAATTTCATCCTTTAATGAAATTCCTGGAAAGCTGTAAAGTGCAAAAGGCATTGAAGGAAGCACTAACAATAATTTGCAATCTGGTGGAAGAGTTTTGGTCCTCTACAGAAGTTGCTGATGACGTTTCAAGCATCAAATTCAATTGCAAGGGACAAGAGTATACTCTTACTACTTTAATCTTAAATGAATGTTTAGATTTGCCTGTTAATAATGCTGATAATGTGACTAGTGAGTCAAATATTAGAAACATGCTTAGGGCTATCAATTATGCAAATCCTGACATCAATTTAGGACAAGTAGTTAGAAAGCATTCTAGGAGAGAATGGTCTTATTTCTTTGATGCAATTATAAAAAATTTTAGTGGTAAAATTAGTAATTTTGATGCCATAACTTCTAGCATGCAACAAATAGCATATAGTGTTCTGTTTGATGAATATCATAATTTATCTTCTATATTGCTATCTGAGATTGCTGCTAAGTTAGGTAAGAAGTATGATAGGTCTAATCACATATACTATGCTAGATTTATCATGATTTTTATTAACCACTTTGTCAAAGAAATTGAGATTTGCAGGGAAACTGAAACCCTTGAGTGTTGGACTCAAAACAAAAGGGTCTTCAAAGACTTGGTAAGAATCAATCTTCACAGTAATGTGATATTGATTTATCCACCTTTTGTTTAGGTATTTATCTCTACCTTAACTACTTCCAATCCCCAAACTTCTGTGCTTTTTGTGGCCATGGAGGGAGTTAGTATTGACCCCAACCATTCTACCCAAGCCACACATCCAGTTTCTAAGTCCAAATCTAAAAACCCAACCTCAACAGGTTCCCAAAAATCTGTTGTTATAAAATCAAAGAAAAGAAAAACACCTGTTGTTATAGATAGACTAGAAGGAGATGTAGGTGGTGAGGGAATTGAGGAACATCAAAGTACCCAGAAGGATAATGAGAGTGAGGGTGTGCAACCTCTGCCAAGCCACTCCACAGTCTCCCAAAACTCTGTGGATGTTAATATGGAAAATACCACATCTCTATTGTCATCCTCTCAAAAGGGTGATAGTATTGAAAATAGCCCACAACCAGGGGAACAGAAACAAATTGGGGACACACATGCCAAAGTAATAACACCATATGAAAGGAGAAAGGAGAAAGAAGAAAGTCTCCTTTTCACTTGGGGAATCACACACTGCAAAATCATATGTAACTGTGGTGGAGCCTTCTCAAAGTCAGTTGGATGCATCTCATATAAATGATGAGATGCAACCCCATTCTCTTTCTATTCCAATTCCTTCTATTCTTTCTTCCCCTTCTCACCAAATTTCTTCAGAAAATGTTCTGATAGATAATCAGACATTTTCATATTCTCCTTCTTTATTTTTCAAGGAGAAGTCAATACTCTCTACTGAATCTTCTTCCCAGGAAATTCAGGATTCCATTTCTCATATAATTACAAATATCACTTCTCAAATTCTTACCTCGACTATTTATACTCCATCAATTGATGTCCCTTCATCAATTGATATTCAGCCATTGACTGATAAGCCATCGATCGATACTCAAGATCAATGGATGAGTATGCATCAATCGATGGATATCCCAAACACTTCAACTGATAATATTTATACATCAATTGATACTCAATCAATTGATGTTGCACAAACACTCTTCGGAATGAGTGAGTTGAGTGAGAGGCAGGATTGTAACCTGGCAAAAAGAGAGGGAGTGAGTGAGGACATTCCTAATTCATCCAGGAATGTGAGTGAAACACTTGAGGGCCCCACCTTAGAAGGTGCACAGGATATGAGTGAGGGAGATGTGAGATTCCAGGATGAGATCCTGATTCAAAATAGAGAGATGGGTGAGAAAGATAAAACAATTTTACTATTTGCCCAGGAATTAGAAAATGAGTTAATGTCTAAGGAGGAAGGTGTCAAGGATATAGGGGGAGTATCAAATGCAGAAGCTAGCAGGAGTGGAATTGATAAGGAGATTGAAGAGGAAATTGATGCTGGTGATTTGGATCCACATAATTTCATTCATCCTGATCCACAATATCAAGGGTTGGCTGCTTTAAGTAATAGGGATGCAGAACAACTACTGGGGATAGAGCACATAGAATAAAGGACCAGGAAACCCCTTGATAGAAACCCCTTGATAGAACAAGGCAGGATTCCCTAACAGATTTTTAAATCTTGGGATAACCCATCTCAAAGAGGTGAGGCTTCACTAGACAGTGATTTATCAATAACTATTGAGTCTGGTGCAGAGATAGTGCTTATGCATGATAGATCAAGAACACCTCTACGAGAAAATTCTCCACTTGATAGGGATTCAGTTCATTTTAATGAATCAGGTGATGAGAATATAAATGAATTAATGGATTTCACTTGCAGGTACAAAAGGCTATATTTGGAATGCAGAGTGAAAGTGAGGGAGAGAAACACTTGAGTAAAAGTGAGAGAGAGATACACTTGAGTGAGAGATAGAGAGAGAAAGAGTGAAATACTTCAAAGTGCTCAACACTTCGGTGTAAACACCAATAGAACGTAGTAGACGTGAGGAAACCATAGACCAAACACTTACCCTTGTTACATGCTACTTCTAAAATATAGTAGTTTTTTATTTTATCATAAGTTCTGTTCATGATAAGTTCTTTAAGTTCAAATTATGAAGGATTTTGAAGCAGAGAGAGCTCAAATATATATAAATGAAGATGATACTACATGAATATCAGTTCAGTGCTAGTGGAACAAACATCTTTCATTTCAGTTACTCAAAAAATCTGGAAATGCAGAATCTGATCCAGAAAAATCAGTAGCATTATTTATAAGTCCGGACCATTACTTTTTCTAGTTGTTAGTTGAGTTATCTTCTTTATGAGATTTGTTTGCTAAGTTTAAAAATTAAATAGGGGGAGATTGTTGGTGAGATTGCAAAGCTGTATGAATAGTAATCATGATAACTCAATACTAGAACATGATAAGTAAATAATACTACGTCTACACAGAAATCAGGAACAAACGAAGATAAGGCATATACAGTGAATCAAGACATTAGAAGAAGTTTTGAAGTCTACTATAGGTCAATGAAAGAAGTTCATTATCATCTTCAAGCCTCAATGAAGAATAATGCGTAAAGACTTTCAGGGTTTTAGAAGTGTTGAAGATTCAATATAAAAGTACTACAAGAAGATTTCAGTGTATTAGCATTGATTGAAGATATGCAGTGTTCGAAACTTAAGAATATAGAAGAATTGAAAACATGGTAAAGACAAAGGTTAAAGAAGACAACTGCAGTCTTGGAGTTATACTCACTGAAAGAAGTTCATTTATATGTTCAAGCGTTAGTGAAGAACCTAAAATGAAGTATTCAAGATTGTGGTAATAATGGAGACGTTGTTGAAATACCAGAAAAGATTCTAGTGAAAGTACAATGCTTATTGACAGTTAGTGTTTGAAGCAATGCAAAAGTCCAAGGTTAATCAGCTGAAAAAGAATAAAAGTCAAGAGAATTTAATTCAGTGTTAGTCATTTGTAAACCAAACCAGTGCACTAAGCGTCAGCACAACAAGAAGAGAATTACCTTGATTCATCAGAAGAAATCAGTTGATCAAGCCAGAGAGTGAATATAAGATGTTATTTACTTCAAGCATCTCAAGAATATGGTAAAGGCAAGTAATATCACTTTTGTTGTTCTTATAGTTTTGAAGTAATGAAGAGACGCAACAAAATGTTATAATGGCGCAAAAAATTTCCTCTCTAGAATTTTTAAGTGTTTGGTGGCGCCTACACAAGGCATCCAAAGTTTAAGGGAAGGGTTTTGTGGTGCCTATACAAGGGAGTAAGAGTATAGGCTTAACAAACCTTAACACTAGGTGCAAGGAAATATAATTGTATGTTTCAAAGTAATTGGTGGTGCCTATACAAGGGAACAAGTGTATGGGTGGAACAAAAATGATTCAAGGCGCAACAAAATAAGAAGACAAGTGGTTGGTGGCGCGTATACAAGGTAACCAGTGTAGAGGCGCAACAAAACTTGTACTTGGGTGCAACAAAAGTGTTGAGGTGCAACAAAGCTCTTTTGTGGCGCCTATACACCATATGCACTCTACAAGGCGCAAGAAATGACTTAGGATTGTGAAGAACAAATCAATTCTAGTTGATTTGAAAGACTACACAATATAAACAAAATGACTGGTTCATTTTTATTAGTTTAAATATACAACCACATAGAGAAACCAGAAGCCGGAAAAGAAGAAGATACATAGCCATACACATACCTTCTTCACCGGAGTTTTATATTCTAGCCGGTTCATTATGTGGCAAATACATAGGGCCATTATAAAACACTCTCTGTTAGCTTGATTTCTTTAGTACAAATACATAGTCAAACATTGTAATAGGAATTAGTTATATCTCTTTATTGTAGCAAATAACTAATTTATTCTTTGGAAACCGGTTTATTTAAACCGGGTGTAGCACCCTTCTAGGTTTATATATGAAAGATATATGCCCCGAAACTTGTCTCGTTTATTTACTTGCTAATTTTCTAGATCTTAAATGATTATTCATAAAAATAGAAAATTAGAAAGCCAGCCTCATAAACACTATTCACCTCATGAATTCGAACCCACTAATCGAACTCTAAATTATTTATCCGTAAAAAATTGGAATTATTTTTAATTAATGGGTATCATATTCAACCCTCCCTTCTATGATACTTCAGGACCTAACAAAGAGACTAATCAAAGTTCTTATATCTATTGATAGAAATTCGGGATTACGAGTGGAACTTTGAAAACACATCATGGACTCCAGGCAAGTTTTCCCAACCTTATACTTCTATTTTCAAAATGTTATATTATTGATTTTGCATATGAAATTAAATTATGCATATGCAAGTTTTTGAGACTCGAGCTTAAGTATACTGTCGTGTTTATAACTGTTGTTGAAATTTACGAACTACTTTAATCGATTTACGTTCTTTCATAAGAGGAGTGATTTATATGCTATATAGTATTATAGGTATAAACTAATATGTATATAAACGCTCTAGGAGTAGAGTGCATATTCATATTTTCATACTTAGACCGGGAGTCAGAAATATTTTATATCAATACTGTCATACTTTATTAGTTTATAGTTTAAAATATATTGCTAAATATTATTTGAATATTTATTAATTAAATGAATATTCATTTAAAAAGGATTTATTAATTGTTTATTATTTAATAAATATTTATTAAATATTCTAATTATTTAAAAAAGGATTTGTTAATTATTTAAAATATTTTCTGGCCTTTAGAAAATTATTTAAACTAGTAGGGGTTCCCAAATATTATTTTCAAGTCTATTAAATTCTTTTAAATACAAACAAATACTCTCTGACTTATCAAAAAATTGGAATCCAGCCTGGGAAATAAATAAATGATCTTACCTTCCTTATTTATCAAAAATACTTACGTTTTGGGATCACTGTCCTACCCTAGTTAGGGATTCCAACTCAATCGTTTACCGAAAATTTCTGACTAACTCTCAGGTCATGATTTCAAAAGAACCTTTCTGAATGGATAAAATCCGTTAATAGAAGTCAACCCACATTATAATATTACATCCCAAAAATATTCCAGAAGTAAGGATGTAATTGTTAATCGGACCTATCAATAAGTGCTATGCTTAGGAAATTTGGATCAATTTCTATTCCGGATATGGATAGGGTTCTTTAAGGGACTAGAGAAAATTTGGGGCCTTTGATGTCGCCCTGTTAGCGTAAGAGGTCGATTGACACCAACCCGACGGATAAATTAGGGCCTTTGATGTCACCCTGTTAGCGTAAGAGATCGATTGACACTGGTCCGACAGATAAATTAGGGCCTTTGATGTCGCCCTGTAGCGTAAACAGTCGCTTGACACCGGCCCAACGGATAAATATTTTTTGGCCAAAGTTACTAGGGTGATGACCGATTAGGATCATCTGTCTACTAGTAGAAAATTTTCATGGTACTATACGACTGATCATCGTGTATTGTGGGTGTGCTCCAGTGCAGTCCCCATTCTTCCAATTGAAATTTGACATTAACACTTTGAAAAAATCCTAGGTGCTAAGTTCCCAATAGTGTTAATGGCAATTGCTGAACTTTTATTGTTCTGTTCGCGGTTTCTTTAACTGTATTGTGTTTTGACGAGAAGTGATGAACTTTCCAACTTCGGTATTTCATACTGTTAGCCAAATGTTGAACTTAAAAGACTTTATTAATGTTTATAAGTATGTTTTAAACTACTTAGATTATTGCCAGAATTTTGATATAGTACTTCAAACTGTATAGTATTTTATATCGGGTAATATACTTCAAAACTATGACTCTTATGGCTGGAAGTTATTATTGAGTTTAAACCTTATATACGGTTTAAAAAGAGCTATTTTCTTATGGATAACTTGCTTAGCATTATGTGGCTCATTCTTACTTTATTATATATGAAAGGCAGAGTGTCTAAACTTGTAACACTATAACTTATGTAACTCAACTAAAAGAAAAGATACTTAACCAGAAGACAATCAAGAACATGAAGTCACAAAGAAATCAATGTTAACTATGAAGACAAGGTAATTGATACAATTCAATTTGTTAACTATGATCAAACAAAGAAGAAATCATTGAAAGAAGTTCAAGACAAAGTTGTTCATGCCTCAGTGGTTTGTAACTTAAAGATTCAAGATCATAACTATCAGTATCAATAAGACAAATTGATTTCAAGTGAACAAGAAGAAAAGCAATGATTGGAAAGCCACATTACTAATTGAAAATGGTAATCTATTCAAGAAGCAGAGACACTATCAAGACTAGTCACTTATGAATCAGACCATTGCATCAAGTGTCAGGACATTGATAGTATGTTTATGTCAGTAATAGAGATCCAAGTTCAAGAGCTTGTTGAAGAATTTGGAAGACATAAAGAAATCACAAGTTCAAGATGCTGCATTGAAGTTTCAAGTTAAAGCCCAGAATTTTTCTAAGTACAAAATATTCGAGATAGAATATTCGAGATGGCCAAGTAGAACATTCCTATGTAGAATATTCGAGATAGAATATTCGAGATGGCCAAGTAGAACATTCCTATGTAGAATATTCGAGATAGAATATTCGAGATGGCCAAGTAGAACATTCCTATGTAGAATATTCGAGATAGAATATTCGAGATGGCCAAGTAGAACATTCCTATGTAGAATATTCGAGATAGAATATTCGAGATGGCCAAGTAGAACATTCCTATGTAGAATATTCGAGATAGAATATTCGAGATGGCCAAGTAGAACAGAACTATGTAGAATATTCGAGATAGATATTTGAGATGGCCAAGTAGAAGTTTTCAAGTAGATGTTCTACATGAAGGGCAGTTTCAACATGACACATGGCATCATCTAATTGGCAGATTTCCAAGCTTTCAAGATTAGATAAGATTTATGTGGACATCATTGGGCCACGTATATCTTAATCTTTGAAGACTACAAGACATAGATTACAAGTAGTATAAATAGAAGTACTTGTGTATTTTTTTAAGAGAGCAATATTTTCAAGATAAACACTTGTAAAAGAGAGAGAGAGTATTCACAGAGCTTAGTATCATTTACTACCCTCTTTACTTCTAGTGTACTTTGTAATGAATGTTGTAGCAACCCTTTCAAGTTATATATAAGACATATATTCCTTGAATCATTGTGTTCATTTATTACATAGTATTTATTGCTTCATTAATTCGAAAAGTTGTATTCACCCCCCCTCTACAACACATTTGGACCTAACAATTGGTATCAGAGCTTCATGTTTAATATACAAAACATAGATCCTTGTGTTTGGTAGAAGATTAGTGAGTTTTCATCTACAGATCTACTTTTCAAGTTCTTCTCGAAAAGAGTGCTCAAATTTGTTTGACAGAGAAAACTCACTCTAAAAATTATTTAAATACTCCGGGTGTGATTATTTAGCTTGGGAGGACTTTAGATAATTTTTGTGAATTATTCTGGGTACTTTGATTTTTGGTGTTCTTCAAGGAGTCATCACTGTTCTTGATAAAGAAGATAAACCCAGCAACTTTTGATTACCTTTTCAAGAGACATAAAGTTAAAAAGGTGTTATTGGCTTTTGATTTGACATAAATCTCACAACAAAAAATGTTACAGAAGATATTCAGTACCTAGCACGTGGGTTAGGTGAGTTAGGTGAGAAAAGCCACAAAAGTCAAAAAGTGTGAAAAGTAATATTGTTTATTCAATATTAAAATTGACATTCAGCAAATTTCTTCCAAGGACAAAAGTTCTACTTGGAATATTCTACTTGGAATATTCTACTTGAATATTCTACTTGGAATATTCTACTTGAATATTCTACTTGGAATATTCTACTTGGACAGAAGTTCTACTTAGAGAAATTCGACTTGGGCAGTTCTACATAGATATTCTACTTAGCCTAGTCTTGGGTACTTAGAATTTTTTTTGGTGTCCAGAATTTGAACCTTGATTTATTTTAAGATAATTTAATTTTCTTTTAATTACTACTCAAGTAATAAGAAAAATTTATTATCTTTACTTTAAATCCGCATTAAGATGGCACCTAAAAACAATTTCAAGATTCCAATGTTCGACCGAGATCATTATGAAGAATGGGTGTTGAGAATGAAACTTTACCTTGAGTCCGTCAATCCTGAATATCTGGAAGTCCTCGATAAAGGTAAATTTGTACCAATGGTTGTTGTTCCTGAGCATATGGAAGGAGATGTGGTAGTACCACAACGGTCTGAGCCTAAGAAGGCAGTAGACTTTTCAGATGCTGATAAGGAGCAGATATCTTTCGACACATCCGTTCGACAAACACTGATGGAATCCCTAGATCATGAGATGTTTAACGTAGTTAAAGGACTAACTACAGCAAAGAAGATTTGGGATAAGCTAGAGGTCGTCATGGAAGGTACCTCTGAGGTCAGAAGCAACAAAACACTTATACTCAAGATGGAGTATGACACTTTCAGGATAAGAAAAGGTGAAAGTATAACCGATGTCTATCTAAGATTCAGTCAGTTGGTTTTGGATTTGAATCTGAGAGGTGTAACTCTCCCCGTGGTTGAAATCAACACGAGATATCTGAGGAACCAGCCAAAAAGCATTGAACATAGAGTCTACGCTGTTAGAGAAACCAGAGATTTACACACAACTACTCTGGAAGAATACTATGGAATTCTAAAGACCTATGAGCTGGAAACACTTCAAGATCAAGCATGGGATAATGATTCAAGAGGAAAAGAAGCTGCATCAGGGTTAGTTGCTGATGAGGTAGAGTCTAAAAAGGCAATGGTTGCAGAAAAGCCTAGGTCATCACCTGCATCACCTCAAGTTGAAAATGATGATGAGTGCACATCAAATAGTGATGACGACTACTTCACCCAAGAAGAGCTGGACAACATGGATGACAGTGTCGTGGCATACATGGCAAGGAAGTTCAGCAATATCAGATTCAGAAAGAGTAACCGACCGCAAAGTAAATCTTCATCTTATTATCGGGTTACTAGGGGTGGTGGTAGTTCACAAGGCTACAAAGGAAAAGGCAAGAGTACCAGCTACAAATCTCCTTTGGATTTCAAAATGAAGTTCAAATGTTATAACTGTGGTGAAGCTGGACACTTTGCTACAGATTGCAAGAAGCCTAAACAGACATATCCAAAAGAAACTTATGAAGCCCTCAAAAGCAAGTATGAGGCCCTGGTGAAGGAAAGACATGGAAAAAGAGCTTTAGTTGTCACAGAAGGAAGAGCGTGGGATGATTCAGATGAGGAAGAAGTTACTCATACAGCAAACTTTGCCCTCATGGCTGAAACGTCAGATGAACCAGAGGTACCAGTTCTAACCCTTAAGGAAGAAATGTCTCTAGATGATTATAAGGTGCAGAACGGGGCTCTTAGCGAAGAGATCTATATGCTGTGCAAAAGCCTAAATACTTCTCAAAAAGAACAGAAAACAATTGTTGCCAAATGCAGAATGCTTGAGGCAAAAGTGGAAGAATTAGAGGCCGTTTGCACTATAGATACTTCCCTAAGAGACTCTATTAAAACTTTGGAACACAAGCTCAACCTTAAAGATGAAATAGAAGCATGTCTTAGGAATAAACTAGCTGAGTTAGAAACAAAATGCGAAGCTTATAAACTAGCAGCTAGTAAAGTGAATGTTGATAGTAGCACATTTAAGAAGATAACTGGTGTTGGTGTAGGACTTGACTATTCTAACTTATCAAAGAAAGAAGGGAAAAGGCCTGTAGACACCAGTCCCAGTGAGATTAAAAAAGAAGTACCTACAATTCTCAAATCTGCTATTAAACCAATATTCAAACACTTTGCTCCTCGAGAAGAAGAAGAGACTGATTTATTAGTTAGATATGAAATCGAGATGGAAGATCGGAAGAAAGAACAACCTGTAACTCCTACTAAATCAGTTAAAATCAAATCCCCTAGAGAAGAATCTAGACCAGGATTAGGAGCCAAGGCTGTTAAACAACAGGTTAAGAAAGAAAAGGTTGAAAAAGAGGTTAAGGTAGAAAGAATAAAGAAAGCATGTTATCACTGTAAATCCACTGAACATCTTTCTTATGCATGTAAATCTAACATGAATATTCCTGTTGCACATGCCATGCCTGTACCACACACAATGATTAACATGCATCAAAATCATGTACAATGTGGTCAACCTAACTGTATGCCATGCACTTTTAATGTCATGCAAACCTTCGTGAACTTGATGAATGCAACTAGTCAAACATGTTTAAATACTGCTACTAGTTCTAATGTCAAGAAGAAGAATGTAAGAGCTAAGACTGCAAGTCCTCCTAAAGTTAGGAGTGACAAGCCTTCTCCTAAGACTAACAAATTTGTTGAGTCTGACAAGGGAAAAGACAAATTCGAAAGCTCTAAGAATGTTAAAGAAAGTGCATCTCCTGTTGTTAAAACTGATAATTCTCGAT
>QRFB01009696.1:12492-28511 GCA_008931105.1 Oenanthe javanica
TAGTCATTATTTATTTATGAAATAAATAATTACTTAGCAAATTTTATAAATTAATTAAATGAGATTTAATTGATTATAAATTATTTAAGATAAGATCTTAATATTATTAATTAAATATTTAATTAAAGTAATTAAATATGAAGAGAGAATAATTTTTTAAAAGAGTTTAGAAAAAGGAATTAATGATTAAAATAGTTTTAATCATTAACTAATTAATTAATTAAAAAGGGAATTAATAATAAGATATTTATAGAAAATATCTCAGCTGAGATATTTGTCTATAAATATAGGATTATAAACCCTAATACAAAAAACCCTAATATTTGTGAGAAATATTTTAAAAAGGGAGGCAACCCTAATTTCTTCTCTATCCTCCTCCTTCATCTTTTAGTTTGGTTCTTGGTGTATATCTTTAAAGCACTCCACACTTGAGGGGTGATTGCAAGAATTGAAGAACAAGATCTTCTTTGGCTGTTGCCGGAAAGCAATCGAGGTATTCTTCAATTTATAAAATAGTTTTTGTATCTATATGTATGTATACATAAGAATATATGCAAATAAATGTTATTCAATGCTTCCGCTGGTGCATAAATTCCTTCAAAAGTTTGTCAACTATACTATAACAAATTACCTATAAACGGGTAAAAATATTGATAGTCTAAATTGAGAGTAAACATATGTATAATTCATAATGTAAAAAATTTACCCATCGGGTAAATTTGAAAAAGGTTTTTCATTTCAATTATTTATAGATATATATAAAGGTGCTAAAAATTTTATGCCTAAGATAATGTATATCGATCTTTAAAAATTACATTATCAAGTATAAGATGTACATAAGCATCATAAATTCTTGAAAATTAGGCGAAAGTCAAGTTTCTACGATGCAATTTGTGTAAGCTACACCAAGTTCCAAATACTCCATGTATTATATGTTCCATAAATGCAACTATTATACATATGAACTAAATGAATCTTTTCCTTTCGCCTTTCCATTGCATAGCTGGTAAAATATATAAGACAATTATTTCGCTAATTAAACAAATATAATGTTTTATAATAATGATACTCCACAGAAGCATAATTAAAATATGCTAGTAATCTTTATATGAAAAAACCACACAAATATAACTAAACATCATGCGTACATACACATACATATTGATATGGGCTAAAAGTAAGTCCTAAAGACACAATTAATGTAGCATTAATTAGACCTAGTTTGGTCCAAAAGGGAGGCACATTTAATGAGGCTCGAAACCTTAATTATTAAATAAATTCATAATTAATTAATTAACTAAATATACAGCTAATTAATTATGTCCGATTACAAGGAAACTACTCTAATGAGTATCTCCCCAAGACACCTCAATCAACAAGGAAACATATTCCTACATGGAAACTGCTTCTATCACAAGAAGGATCCAGAATCCTTCTAGGAAGTGTCTTACCCATCAAGGTTCCTAAACCTACTCTAATTCTTAGACTCTTTACGTCTATATAAAAGGCCTAACCCCTCTCATTCTTAGAACTATGTCTGGCTTGATTCTCATACGAACTGAGATACGTTTGCATCTTGTGAGGGCATAACTAAACTACGAAATACAAGTGCAACCATTAAAGCTCGATAAGTTCCGACATACATCGCAATTAATACACCCTAGTTTTTAATCCATAATATTTGGCGCCGTTTGTGGGAAGAAGACATCAACCATGGCAAGAATACGAAGAACTGATGGAGATATTGTCCATTCTACAGGAGACCCAACCCCTGGTGTTCCTTCCAGGGGAGACCCAACTGCTGTGATCCCTCAGATGAAACTCAAGGCATCGAAGTCCCAATTACCACCACTATTCCTAACTGAACTCAAGGTCCTAGCACTTAAAGGCTTGTCCAGTTCAGTGAAATCGTCCATTCAACTAATCCTGAGGAAGTCATCCATGGATCCAACCCTTTATCACAGGTAACTCAAACTCCTTTTATTGCTACTGCTCCTCCTCATGCACAAAGTTCCACTGTTATTATCCCTAGTAGCACCGTTGCCCAACCTAGGCTTGGAATCTCCCAAAATTCTCCCCTTTCTTACATCCGAGGGTTGGAACCCCCACAAAATTATGGGCGTAGAGAAGGAGTCGTGATTTCTCAGGATCATACTCAACTAATGATGAAAGCTCTGAGGGCACTGATATTAATCCAAGAAGGAGAAGGCCTGAGAAGGAACCCGTAGGGAACCAACGTTCACAGTCCTGTAAGACACTAGAATAGAAAATTTCTTCCTACGAGGCTGAACTCAAAGAGCTAAAGAAAATCTTAGGTCGGCAGGGCACACGGCCAACCCTGAGGCATGAAGCCCCTAACATCATAGAACTAGATGGAACCCCTAGAGGAAGAAGAATGGAAATTGCAAGGGATGATCCTACTGAGTTACTGCCACTCGGAGATCTTGATGATCTGACACCACCCTTTACCGAAGCGATCATGAACGCTCACATCTCAAGGAAGTTCAAGATCCCACCATCAAGACTTATGATGGAGTGGGAGACTCCTCGAATCATGTAAGAGTTTTTTCAAATGCTTTGTTATTACAACCTATCAACGATGCTGTCAAGTGCAGGGCTTTTCTGAAGGATTTCGGGCATGAAAACGTAGCGGATATAACATAAAACAATTTAAAAAAATGAAACCCTATCGCATGATCCATTTATAACTTTGGATGATTATGGTGAAGAAGTCTGTACCTTAACAAAGCTTTCCGTATGCTGTTTAATGGAGGTCCAAAAAAGATGAATCACAGCAGCCCTTTATTGCAAAGATCTTCTCTCCAAAGAAGTCCACACGAACGCCCGATCATCCTACGATCACCGGACTCGGTACTAGCCGAATTGCTTGCCTCTCTCTTTCTCTCTTTCTCTAGCGTCTCTTGATGTTGAGCAGCTAGGGTTTTTCTCTAAAAACGAAATTTGATCATTAACCCTAATACTATACATCATTATGTATATACAGGGAATAAAGAGATTTTGGGCCTAACCCTAATCCATGTGGTTTCCAAAATCTATTATGATTTTGGGTTATTATTATTATTAAATCCGAATTCTAATATAATTAATCAAATCCCACTTAATTAATTCAATGATTAAATTCAAATTAATAATAATTCTTATTAAATCTGAATTCTAATATAATTAATCAAGTCTCACTTAATTAATTCAATAATTAAATTCGAATTAAAAATAATAATATATTTAAATTCATAATTTAAATAAACCTCCGTTTTGACATTCTTTTTGTGTGACCCTTTAGGTTATTATTACGTTGACAATAATTTTAATATCCAATAATAAAATTATAAACAATTAGCGGCATCTAGTAATACATCATTGCTATCCAAGTAACAAAAATAATTGGTGATTCAATTAAACCTTTCCTGAATAATGTTCCATGTAATATAATTCCTTTAACCTTATATTATAGATCAAACTCGAGGTATGTATAGTGTCATCCTCTTCAACGTTTAATCTCGGTTTCCTTGATCAATGAGTAGACTATTTAAACAAATCAATATTTGAGCATGGCCATGCATTTCATAGTCTCACTCAATCAAGAGGCCAATAATATCACTCCTAGAATTGGAGGGTTAAATCCTATATCTATCATTCATATTCCTCATACGATTCATAGCATATCCAATGTGCACCTTTATCATTACCCAGTTAAAGGTAACTTTGGATCTAATCAAAGTATATTAATTCTCATATAGAAATATAATGATTTCAAGTCAGAGGAACATTACATCATTATCACTGTGAGATTTCTTATTACACTTATTAACATGTAGAATCTCACGGCGGGTCTTTCTAGTGTCATGTATTGATACATACACTTATGTTCTTGACTTTAGTATCACCATACCTATGACCAATGAGATGTGGTCATCCGTCAACAAACATACTANTGGTCATCTGTCAACAAATATACTAATCTTATTGCATTATTATTGTCCTTAAATAATAATACTTGACTAGGGAATTTTAGGAATAAAATACTATTTATATAATCTCATTTTTAAGTCACATACTTAAAGACATATATTACGTATTAATATTCCAAGGACATTTATTATTCTTTCAATTTACGATATAGTAAATAAAGATATAATAAATATTAATTAAATAATCACATACCATAATTGTTTTCAATAAAACATTAAACGTATTGTCTCTAGGACACCAATACTAACATTTTCCTCGAACAATGAAGAGTGCACAAAAAAATTTCAGCTTCTCTCATAAATCTGGAACAAGGAAAGAACGAATCCCTGAGGGATAAATTGAACCGTTTTACAAAGGGAGCCCTAAAAGTCCCAGACTTAGACGAAAAAGTAGCTATAATAGCCTTGCAATAAGGGATGAATGACCCTTACTTTAAAAGGGCCAAGCATCCCCCGGAGAACATGCTTCTCCTTCAGGATATGGCTGAGAAGTACATCAAAGTAGAAGAAGGCATGAAGAAAACCACCTTGTCAGTGGCGACTAATAGAAATAATAACAATAAGAAATAAAAAGAGGATCAGGAGTATGATGCCCAAGACAAGTATTCTAAGACAGATAAGGATTCAGGATCCCCTCTTAAGAAGAATAGCTTGGGACCAAAGTTCTCTGAATATGCAAGGCTGAATACGTCTCAAAGCCAAATCCTGATGGATATTAAATGGGATCGAGACCTGAGATGGCCTAAACCCCTAAAGTCTGATCCTGAGAAGAGAAATAAGAACACGTTTTGCCGATTTCATAAGGATACCAGGTATGACACGGATGACTGCATACAATTGAAGGATGAAATCGAATTCCTTATTAGAAGAGAAAAAAATTCTAAGTTCACTAAAGATGGAAGCCGTGATAGGTGCGATGATAATGCGAGAAACAATGATAGTCGAGATAGGAATCCCCAGCCTAGAGGACCAGTTATTAATATGATTTTCGGAGGACCTACAGCTGCAGGGAATTCAAGAAACTCAAGAAAGGCATACGCTAGAGAAGTTATGCAAGTCGTAGGCGAAACACCTAAACGTGCTAGAACGGAGGTGGTCATATCCTTTAATGACTCAGACTTGGCAGGGGTAAAGTTTTCCCATGATGATTCTCTTGTCGTAGCCCCTTTGATAGGGAATTTAAAAGAAAAAAAAGTCCTGGTGGACAATGCAGCATCAATTGACATCTTGTTCTGTGATGCCTTTGTGAAGATGGGGTACAATGATTCCCAATTAACCACTTCGGATGTTCCAATCTATGGTTTTAATGGAGTGGAGGCGAAAGTGGAAGGAATCATTCAACTACCCATGACAATCGGAAGAGAGCCTCGATAGGCAACTCAAATGCTAACCTTTCTGGTAATCAAAGCGTCTTCAACGTATAATGCAATCCTTGGAAGAATAGGGTTGCATGCTTTTAAGGCTGTTGCCTCGAGTTATCACTTGAAGATCAAGTTCCCCACTAGAAACGGCGTTGGGGAGGAAAAAAGAGACCAGATAATGGCAAGAAGTTTGTACGTGACAGCCTTGAGACCCGATGGAGTCGGGGACAAGTCCTACCACTAGAGGACATGGACTCAAGAGAAGATGAATAAAGAAGGGGGAAGCCAGCCGAAGATTTATTTCCAATTCCTTTAGTTCCAGGAGCCAAAGAAAGTCACCCATATTGGGGCCTCATTAGAAGAGCCTATGAGAGAAAAATTAACAAAGTTTTTGCAAGAAAATGGGGACTTATTTGCTTGGACAGCCGCTAATAGGACAGGAATTGACCCCAAACTGATCACTTATAAGCTTAACGTAGATCCATGACAGAAAACGGTGAAGCAAAAGAAGAGAAATTTCACTCCAGAAAGGCAAGTAGCCATAAAAAAGAGGTGAAAAAGCTCTTAGAGACTGGATTCATCAAGGAAATCCTGTAATGGTCAGGAAATGGTCAGGAAATCCAATGAAAAGTGGAGGATGTGCGTGAATGATTTGAATGATGCATGTCCAAAGGATTGCTTCCCTCTCATAGATGCCACGGCGGGACATGAGATGTTAAGCTTTATGGATGGCTTTAGTGGATACAATCAAATCAGGATGCACGAGGATGACATTGCCAAGGTATCTTTCATCACTGACTTTGGTGTATTTTGTTATCTTTTATGGACTTTGGGTTAAAGAATGCAGGAGCCACCTATCAAAAGCTGGTTAATAAAATATTCAAGTATCTTATTGGAAAAACCATGGAGGTCTATGTTGATGATATGCTAGTTAAAAGCCTTGATAAGGCCGATCAAATTGAGCACCTTAGAGAGGTTTTCGAAGTGCCAAGACACCACAAAATGATGCTAAACCCTGCAAAATGCGCCTTTGGCATAGGATCTAGAAAATTCTTAGGAATGATGGTCAACCCTGCAAAAGGGGGATTGAGGCCAATCCTGACAAAATTAAGGCTATACTCGACATGGAACCCCCAAAAATGGTAAGAGATGTCCAGAAATTGACAGGAAGAGTTGTTGCCCTAGGAAGGTTCGTCTCGAAGTCTGGAGATAAATGTCTACCCTTCTTCAAGACATTAAAGAAAATAAAATATTTTGTATGGACAGAAAAAAGTTAAGCAGCCTTCGAGGAACTGAAGAAATATATGGATGAAGCTCTATTGCTGGCCAAGCCTAGTCTCGAGGATATTTTATACTTGTATCTGGCCGTATTAGAAAAGGTTCTGAGTGTTGTCCTTATAAAGGAAGAGGAAAAGATTCAAAAACCAATTTATTATGTGAGCAAGGTCTTATATGGAGCGGAACTTAATTACTCCAAGATTGAAAAGTTTAAACTAGCCTTGGTGATGGCCTCGAAAAAGTTGCGACCTTATTTTTAAGCACACAAAATCAAGGTATTAGCTGATCAACCTTTGAGAAACATCATACATAGCCCCAAGGCAAGTGGAAGATTGATTAAATGGGCCATAGAGCTGGGAGAATTCGACATCAAGTATAAGCCTCGAACGACCATTAAAGCTCAAACTCTTGCTGACTTCGTGGTCGAATGTACCATCAACGACCAAGAAGTCGGAGGCCAGAATAGTGAGGAAACAACACAAAAAGAAGGAGGACAAACTCCTAAAGAATATTGGGTGCTCAATTTTGATGGGGCATCAAAAATAAAATCTAGTGGAGCAGGCTTGGTGCTATAAAGTCCTGATGGATTCATCATTGAGTATGCTATTAAGCTTGATTTTCCAACAACCAACAATGAAGCCGAATATGAAGCTCTGATAACAGGCCTGGGCTTGGACAAGGCACTAAATGCCAAATACCTCAAAGTCTGCGGTGACTCGAAGCTGGTTATATCCCAAGTAAATGGGGAGTTTGAAGCAAATGAAGAAGTCATGGTTAAATACCTCCGACAAGTAAAAGCTATAATGACTCAATTTGAAGAATGTCATATGGATTATGTTCCTAGAGAAGAGAATGTAAAGGCCGATGCCTTATCAAAGTTCTCCTCATCAGAAGTAGATGAACATATGGGAAGTGTCTACTTCCAAATCTTGAAGACCCCCATAATTAATACAAAGCTGGTAGCCCCGATAAACATGGGCAGTTGCTGGAGGGATCCAATTAAAGCCCACCTTCAATCTGGATGGACTCCTGCCAGTACCATGGAAGCTAGAAAGCATACTGTGAGTGCATTAAGATAGGCTTTTATTGACAGAATTCTATATAAGAAATATGTTTTTATTCCATATTTAAAATGCCTAAGTCCAGATGAAGCCCATGGGGCTTTGAAAGAAGTACACAAAGGAATTTATGGCCAACACTTGGGGGGCAGAGCTTTGGCTCACAAAATCATCCATCTTGGCTTTTACTGACCTGACTTATTAAGAGATTCAAAAGAGTATGTGAGAAGGTGTGACAGGTGCCAAAGGCATGCACCAGTCAATAGAAAACCTCCTGAGATGTTGACGTCCATCAATTACCCCATCCCCTTTACAATGCGGGGAATGGACATCCTTGGACCTTTTTCAATGGCTAGTGGACAGAGATAGTTCCTAATCGTCGTAATTGATTACTTCACTAAATGGATTAAGGCTAAACCACTATCTAAGATAACCACAAAATAAGTAGCTCAATTCTTCTGGGAAAACATCATATGTGGGTATGGAATACCACGAATCCTGGTAACGGACAATGGCACATAATTCAACAATGAAGAATTCAAGGAGTATTGCAATGATAATGACATCAATCTACGCTTCACTTCTATTGCACATCCCCAAACAAATGGGAAAACTGAGGTAGCCAATCGAATCATCCTTGATGGACTCAAGAAAAAGATCGAGCGTTCTGCTAGCACATGGGTGGATGAGCTCTTGCTAATACTGGGCATACAGAACCACTTATAAAGTCACTACTGATGCAACTCCATTCTTCCTGGCTTATGGAGCCGAGGCAGTGGTCCTAGTTGAAATATCACATGTATCCCCAAGAATCAAGGCCTTTGAGCCTGAGGAAAATGAGGAAGGGGTGAAACTTGCATTAGACTTGATTGACGAAGTCAGAGACATGGCTCATGCGAAGATCATTGAATATCAAAAGAAGTTGTCTTTCTATTACAACCTGAGGGCTAAAGAAAGGTTTTTCAGAAAAGGGGATTTGGTCCTCAAGAAAGCTGAAGCTTCCTGAGTAGGTCCCAAAGGCAAGTTAGCCCCCAATTGGGAAGGGTCATACAAGATAAAACAAGCTAAGGGAGGAGGATCATACATCCTTGAAACCCTTGAAGATGTTGAGGTGGCAAGGACTTGGCATGCCTCAAACCTGAAGGTTTATTATGCTTAAAGAATTCAACTATGAGTTCTTGTATTTAGTAGGAACTAAGTAGAAATAACGTTCGATGAAACCATTCGGATGTAAGAGCCTTTCGCTCCAGACAGGATTTCCATTTTGTAAGGGCAGTGCCCACTTTAGCCTCGAAGGCATTATTAATAAAGTTTTCAGCATTGTGGCATTTTCAAAAACATGTGTGTTTAGCATAGATTAATAATCTTTGTTAAGTTCCTTTATGATAAAGGAATAGAACCAAGCCTGGACGGCACTCTGACTAGTATCTATTCCCATTTGTTCTTTTACGCTCGAAAAATATATTTTATCAAATATTCTAAGGCATGAAAAAGAAAAGAACAAATGATAAAGGATTTTTCATAAATAAAGAGTCTTTGGAGTACATAACTTAAACATAAAAGGAAATACAAGAAATATGAGTAAAAACAAAAGAAGCTAGGGGAGGTCTTCGATATCCTCATCCTCCCCCTCCCCGGTCTTCTCTTCTTTTCTACCTCCTTCCGAGCATTGTCTTCAGCCTCGGGAGTAGAGTCGAAGACCCGATCATACTCATCCAAGGCCTCGCCACCCGACAAGTCTCCCGAACCTGTCCCTCGAGCGGTAGAAGTCAAGGCCAATGTCTGACCCATAGGATAAGGGAAGTCAGTCGGATCAAAAAGACCGGGGTGCTTAACCAAGACAGCGTTGAGACATTTATCCCAAGCTTGGGCACTGGCTGTCGCAAATACCATGTCGTCGTGCTGATCGATAAAAGCAAAGAATTCCTCTGACTTCATGTACCTGTCAATCAAGGCCTTCTTTTTAACCCACATCTCCTGCAACTCAGCATGGGCCGCCACCAACTCTTGCTCCTTCTCGAGCATCTTCTTCTCAAGAACAACCACCTTTGCCTCAACTTTGGCCTTGCCCTTCCTTTGGGCCTTCTCATAAAAATGCCAAGTCTTAGCCTGATGGGCCATGGTCTGAAAATAGGTGTTGACCTATTGAAAACCCATACACCTGTGTCAAGAGATAGAAAAATGCAAAAGTCGATTAAGTACGAAGAAAAATAAAATATGAATGGGCCTTACCATGGCCACATCCTGGGATCCAACAGACTTTGCCTCCTTGATGTCCATTTTCAAAACAATTTTGGCGTTGTCGGCTGAAGGAATCGAGTTTTGGGACCAATCTACGGAGTTTAAGGTACTCCCCACGACGGTGTCCAGTTTCTGAATTCCCCAGCTGGACCTTCAAGACGTCGTGGCTGGGTCCTCGTCATCCTCACGAGGCCTCTTCCCTTGGGCCTTGTCACAATGTTGGAGGAACCCAGGAACATTGGGCCCTTAATTGGGCCTTCGATGGCCTCGCGTGCCTTCCTCATCTTATGAGTTTCTTGATCATCCATGCCCAAATGAAAGTTGATATGTTCCGCAGTTGCAAAACAAAAAAGAAAATAAATAATTGGACTTAGAAAAATCGAAGAGAAACAACAAGTCAAGAAAAGAAAAGTAGCATTATCAGAAACATGAGAAAAGCCCACATCCTTCAAAGAAAATTCTTCTAGAAGCTTGCTATAAGGGTTTGGCCTTTATCTTGGCCCAAATCATTAATTATGAGCTTCTCCTCGGGGGTCAACTGAATCAGGCCCGGGTTGTCATCTTTCACTTTACAAAACGAGGTCCTAAAGAGGGTGCCCCAATCTCTGACTTCCCACTCCAAGTATAAGAAGTCCCTCTATCAATCTGGGTTGGTGTCGGGCAAAGATTTGTTGTAGAAAATTAGGCTTACCCCTTGTCTGTGGTTTATGTAAACCCAACCCAATATGTTTAATGGGCTGTTTTTAAATTGAAAAATGCTCCTAAAAACAGCAACTAAGAGGGGATAATTTTTCCTAAGACAAAGAACTACAAAACAGAGAAGGGTTCACCATGAATTTGGGCTCAACTGGCATGGGCTGACCCTAGTTTCAGCTAACAGCCTAACTATAAATTTATGAAAAAGAAACATAATCCCACCGGTGAGGGCATCCTTAAACACACACAATCTATTGGGCCGCCAATGGCAACCCTGATCCCCCGGTTCAACTAAATCAAATATAAAACCAGAAGGCAATTTGTACAATTTGATGAACTTATCACAATGAACTTAATTTGTGAAAATACTTTGATAATTAAAGGCATCTAGTTAGGATATTGAAGGAAATTCATCATCCATAACTTTCAAGCAATTCAGAAATCGAAGAAAAAGTAGAATTTATGGTAACGACGTTACCTCTTTTTGCCACCCTGGCAAGGAGCCTCTGTTGAACAATGTCCTGAGAGTCGATCATTAATATTCAATGGGTGAAGCCTTGAAAAGTCAAAGAAGATGAAGATTGCTCGGAAAACTTCCCAGAAATCACCTTGACTAATAAGCTCTAAAGTGAAATTTTGAGAGAGTTTTACTGAGAAAGTGATAAGTGAAAAATGAAGTTCTCACTTCACTAATTTATAGCCGAAAAGAGTGTTAGCTCAACCGATTAAATTTTTCATTGCTAGTAAAAAGCCGACGAAGTGGATTGGGCCTCGAAAAAACACTGCCCAAATATCGACGAGGACTGAAACTTTCTTTCGAATAAGACAAGCAAATATGAAAGTTTGGGCCTTAACAAAGCCCAAAGACCTGTGGGTTAATGCTCAACCGTTATCATAACAAAATTCATCGAAGGACCAAATGACTAGAAGCATTAGTCGACTAGAAGCCAGTGAATGGCCTAATAACGACTAGGAATCCCTGTAGACTAGAAGCCAATGAATGGCATAAAAACGACTAAAAACCCTAGAATCCTGGTCGAATTAATAACTAGAAATCCTCGACGATCTGACATCAAGGATTGTTCTACAAACGTTAAGGATCCTAGTCGAATGAACGACCAGGAATCCTCAACGACTAGGTACCAAAGATTGACATCACAACCGACTAGAATCCGGGTCGAATAAATGACCAGGAATGCCCTTCGAGCACATGCCAAGGTTGACACCACAACCGACCAGGAATCCTGGTTGTATATGACTAGGAGTCCTGGCCGACCAGGAACCAAGGAAGGAACCCTGGCCGACTAGGAATCCCTATCGACCAGGGTTCCGTATGGAGGCAAGAAACGACCAGGATCCTGGTCGATTTCAACAGGATTCCTGGTCAAAAATAATGCTGAAAAATGCTAGAAAATCATTAAAAATGATTTAAAAGGCAAATAAATTATGAAAAATTCCCTATAAATAGAGGAAAATTTCTAGAAAAATACACGTGGGTATGAATAAATTATGGAAAATGCTCTATAAATAGAGGAAAATTCCTAGAAAAATTTCTATGGGTACAAATAAATTATGGAAAATTCTCTATAAATAGAGTAAAATTCCTAGAAAAATATATACCTATGGGTACAAATAAATTATGGAAAATTCTCTATAAATAGAGGAAAATTTCTAGAAAAATACTCGCGGGTATAAATAAATTATGGAAAATTCTTTATAAATAGAGAAAATTTTTTATAAAAATACTTGTGGGTACATATAAATTATGGAAAATTCTCTATAAATAGAGAAAAATTCCTAGAAAAATACATGTGGGTACAAATAAATTATGGAAAATTATCTATAAATAGAGGAAAATTCATAGAAAAATACCCGTGGGTACAAATAAATTATGGAAAATTCTCCATAAATAGAGGAAAATTCCTAGAAAAATACCTGTGTGTACAAGTAAATAAGGAAAAAATTTCCTACAAATAAACCCACGAAGACAAGATGGATCTTAACCAAACATAGAAAGCTAGAAAGATCGACTTCAAAGGCAAAGTCTACGGACCTTAACTTCTACAAAGTGTTGCATGCTTTACAGAAGTTGGGGGGCAAATAATGTGGGCTAAAAGTAAGCCCTAAAGACACAATAATGTAGCATTAATTAGACCTAGTTTGGTCCAAAAGGGAGGCCCATTTAATAAGGCTCGAAACCCTAATTATTAAATAAATTCATAATTAATTAAATAGCCAAATATACAGCTAATTAATTATGTCTGATTACAAGGAAACTACTCCAAGGAGTAGCCCCTAAGACACCTCAATCAACAAGAAAATATATTCCTACATGGAAACTACTTCTATCACAAGAAGGATCCAGAATCTTTTCTTTTCGCCTTTTCATTGCATAGCTGGTAAAATATATAAGACAATTATTTAGCTAATTAAACAAATATAATGTTTTATAATAATAATACTCCACAGAAGCATAATTAAAATATGCTAGTAATCTTTATATGAAAAAATCACACAAATATAACTAAACATCATGCGTACATACACATACATATTGATATGGGCTAAAAGTAAGCCCTAAAGACACAATTAATGTAGCATTAATTAGACCTAGTTTGGTCCAAAAGGGAGGCACATTTAATGAGGCTCGAAACCTTAATTATTAAATAAATTCATAATTAATTAATTAACTAAATATACAGCTAATTAATTATGTCCGATTACAAGGAAACTACTCTAATGAGTATCTCCCCAAGACACCTCAATCAACAAGGAAACATATTCCTACATGGAAACTGCTTCTATCACAAGAAGGATCCAGAATCCTTCTAGGAAGTGTCTTACCCATCAAGGTTCCTAAACCTACTCTAATTCTTAGACTCTCTACGTCTATATAAAGGCCTAACCCCTCATTCTTAGAACTATGTCTAGCTTGATTTTCATACGAACTGAGATACGTAGGCATCTTGTGAGGGCAGAACTAAGTTATGAAACACAAGTGCAACCATTAAAACTCGATAAGCTCCGATATACATCGCAATTAATACACCCTAGTTTTTAATCCATAACACATGTACACATACATAATCTATATAAATAAAAAAAAGTACGGATTGAACACAAATAATATACAAAAACTCATAAAACATATATACTTAATTTTATACCAAGAATACATAAGTTATGTTCATGTTCAAATCTATATACTGAATTTGATATTTGATGATGAATTTATTAATTATATTGATCGACACTTAATCTGTAAAAATCAAAACAATCAAGAGTGAACCAATACAATACATATATACATATTTAACATAATTACAAAATAATATGAATTGAATAGAGAGAGGATAAAAATTAAAAAGGAAGAAATGACAATAATGGAGAGATAAAAAAAAGTAAATTACTGAAGAAGAATCACAATAACGCTTTAAATTTTGAAAGGTATAAAAATCATGACAACTAAAGATTTGAAAAAAAAATTATAACCCATATTTATATAACATATACATATGCTAACACTTTATTAATAAGTTTATGTGAGATATTTGCAATTCAAACTATAAACTAAAATGAGACACAGTTATATACCGAAAGTACCTATGTTTAATTAATATGCCTGATGTTTTGTTCTTTATAGAAAATTGGTTTAAGTCTAATCATCTGAACAAATCAAACAAATATGTGAGATACATCATTTTCATTAGGTTTTGATTAATTTTGTCTTAACGCTAAGTGTAAATTAAATTAGGGTTAGGAAGTTACTAATTAACATAGTAATCCTCCCTTAGGATATTCGAAGTGACAGTCAACGAGTGGAAAGTCAAACTGGGTCAAACCGTTTTATAAACGAAACAAAATGATTTTCTCTCGACATATAATTAGATAAGATTTATCAAAATAATGATAAAATCAAATCTAATTTATTTTGAGGCAAAGACTGAAGACGAACAAATACTGTATTTTTGACACTGCTTTTATGAGACAGAAAATGCTTTATTAAATTAAAAGAGTGTCTGTTTTAAAGGTTTTCAAGGGAATATATTTTGAATATATTTTCTAAATTTATCTGTTCAACTTATCTTCAACAAAGTCCTGCCTAAATGTAAAATACAGATTTTATCCCTAAAGTCTCTAACTGTCTTATTTATTCGGATAAAATGCATTTTAATTCAAGCATAAATATTCCTTGGACTTCATAGTCATTATTAATTTGGGAATATTATGTTTGAATATATTACAAGTCAAAACTTTAGTCCAAACGTCGACTAGTTCCGACAAATGGCTATCGAATATTGTTTCGGGCTATAAGGACAACGAAACGATCCTTTTCTCGAAATAATAGCTACACATGTCCAATTGACTTGAAACTTGGGGAATGTAACTAGAATATTTAAAAAGAATTTTAGGATTTTTTTCATGATTTTTGGGTGACTTTTATTTTTGGCCTGTACTTTCGATACGTAATTGATTGTTCGGTTAATTAAAAGTCAATGAAGGTCAACTCCAAATTGAGTAGGATTTTGACCATGACCTACTTGGAATATTTCCAGATGGTTCCCAAATTTTCATAATTTTTGGAGCATGTTTTAAAAAACGTCATATTCGTCATTGTATCGTTCGGTTTCGCTTTTATTAGCTTTATTAATTAACTGAATGTTGTTTGCACGTTTTTCCATGCATCCTAGTGGGTTATTACTGCTGAGGGAACATGAATTTGAATTTTTGTACCTTACCTTATCCGTCTGTACTTCTTGTCCCCTCATCCCCCACCCAAAACCCTAATTTCCTTCTTTAAATACACCCCCACCCCCATTCATTTTCCTCAAGCCATTTGAGCCAAGTTTATGCTGCAAATTTCTCTCCCAAGAAGCTCTACACAACTGATATATTTCATCTCTAAGAGTTCTTGAGTTATAAGCTTAGTTCTTTCATAGATCTAACCCCTATCAAGCTTATAAACACATTTGCATGCTCAAATAACACACACACCATACAAGTATCTTTTGGCTACCTACTTACCATATCTTAGCAGCCCCTAGACTTGTTTTGTTGCCCCCAAAGTTGTATCAAAAGTTGTTATTCCGGCCATTTTCCGGCGACTTTTTCCGGCGACCCTTTTTGTGTGTTTTAGGCTTCAAACTAGCTTTTTCTCTTGATTTCTTCCTAGATCTCAAGGGTTATAAGTTAGTTAGTTATATTATATATATAATATCAGTTGGTACATGTTTAGTAGTGTATACACCTTGCTTGCTTGATTTTTAAGTGTATATACGAACTCTTGTACAAGATCCTAACTCGTATCCCTTGATTTCGTAAGAAATATTGTTGTCTCTCACTATAGAGCACAAGGGTCATAAGTTAGTTATTTCTTGTCTATATTATATATATAA
>QRFB01009697.1:15252-30639 GCA_008931105.1 Oenanthe javanica
CAACAGTTGCTGTAACAACAAGAATCTCTTCTACAGTTACTGTTAAGCAATCGATTTCCTTTACTATTGCAGCAGTTCCAATAACTTGATTTGGGTGAAGATTGTTCCACAAGGATGTCTATATAATTTATCCAAGTAAATTAGTTCTGAGCAAATAAGCAGAGACTGGAAAACTATGAGTCTAGTAGTAGAGGAAATTTACAATTGATTTGAAATAAAGTGCAAACACTTAAGTTCGAAATATCCTAATAAAGTACCAACCTGCAAATAGTATTTTTTCTGCTCCTCAGAAAAAGGCTTAGTAAGAACACTCATATCAACTCCATAATGATTCCTGGTATTTTTCACAAAATATTGCCAGTCATCCATAGATCCTTCAAAATCACTCATTTTATGATCTCCTAAGCCGGATCTAATAGGCGCCAACCACATGCGTGCATGACTTGGGTACCTGCCATACTAAAAGTAGCTAAATCAACTCACTACCATACAAAAACACACAAATAGCATGGAACATTTTCCACAAACCAGCTATCTCGGTTATAAGGACGTAATTACTAGAAATAGCAGAGCTCTAATAACTTTACTATATATAAAATGAACACTTTCAAGCAATCTTTATCAGATGTTCACCATAAGACACAGGGTTCCTATTCATTTTAGTAAGTATCTAGGAGGCCAGAGCAAGAGTACTGGATCTGTTACCTTTTATACATTCCTATAATCTAGTTCTCATACTTAAATTTAGGGGCTGATTATAAACGAAGCAAGAAACAAGGCAGGGCAAGGAACCGGTATGGACAATGGATGGAAATCAACACGAGAGCCCTTGAAAAAATTGAGGACAATGGGTGGAAATCAACACAAGAGCACTTCAAAAAATTGAGAACTTTTATCTCAGTAAAAGAATTTGATACAAATTACAAGAAGGATAGAGGATCCTCAAATGTCAAGCAGATAATTCCATTACATGAACTCTACATTTTTGACTCATACCCGTGTCTGCCGGACACAACATGGGTCTAGGTATGGGATCTGAGTCAGATCCTTATTAAAACCAGAGACTTCACTTTGCAGCATCCCAATTCAAAATGAAATAAAAGGTCTCCTCACAACATCTTTATAGAGAGCAAGGTCCATGGATGGCTTGTTTTTAAGTTATTCTTTTGATTTTACGCTACAATTTAATATCATAACTAAGTGTATATGATTTATGTGTAGTAGACACTATTTTTACAAATGTGCAACAAATCAGTCTATAAAAAGTTATACTTGTGCTAAGCTTACATGCCCAGTCCCCGCACCCATGAACCATATCCAAGAATCCCAAGTAATTTAAAACTAAGAATTGGACTCTTAGATCTGCACTCGTGTCAAGATATCCATACCCGAATCCGGGTAACATAGAGAAAATTGTAAAACTAGTGCATCGAACTAGAAGATGTACTTACATGACTCCTGTTGGTTTAAGCCAGCGGTCACGAGCACAGATAACAGAATCGAACATAGATTCACGAAGAAGAAAGTATCCCATCCACTCAGAGATTATTACATCAACTGCCCACCAGCAATTTCATTATATTCACTAATCCAAGACAATTTTGGATGAAGCAAATTAACTAACTAAATTCAAATGACACCACAAGTGAAAAAAGTAACCTTTCTCCGGTAGTATAACATCTTCTATTGATCCCTCAATCACTTCAACAATATCCTGAAGATTATTTGCTCTGACAAGTTCCCGGGCATGATCTGCCATCTTGGTAGCTTCTACCGCATAGACCTTTTTAGCACCTGCTTGAGCTGACCATATTGCCAAAATGCCACTCCCTGTACCTACATCTAACACAACCTTTGACATAGTTTCACCAATTTAGTTCCACTTTTAACCAATAATTAGTACTTTCAATTAATTCTCTAGCTGAAAACATAGTAAACATGCCATCGAAACTGCAACTCTATGCATCAATCGGGTTCCCATTATTATAAAATTAACTGATATATATGTACCCGTTGGCTGGATGGGTGTAGTAATGTTAACTCACAGTTTCTCTGCTGCACATAACATGTAGAAAAATGAAAACACTGCCAAACTACTTTTTTAATCAATTAAAAATTGAAGGTTGAACCAAACCTGGCCTTGAACTAAACAAGAAACAACCCCTTGTATATGTACAAATCACCACAACACTAGTAAACTTCTATTACACTCACCCTTTCTTTAGTTCCTAACAATCATCAGATAGTAGACCACATACATTTGACATCATACATTATACATATACGCATAAAGAATGTAGCTCTATATAGATATACACAACACTTTATCAAGAAACAACCAAAGCATGAATAAGCTAATCAAATACCAACAATGAAACAAATAGTAAACCAAGTACATATACATACACACATAAAGAATGTAGCTTTACACATAAAGATTGAAACTTTATACATGTAGAGAATGTATATACCTTATCAAGAAAATGGGTTTTGTTTCTGAAGATAGAATTGTAATAAGCATCCATACGAACACGGTCAGAGAGCATCTCTTTTTGGTGATAAAGAAACGCATATGTGCAGAAATAGTTTGCAAAATCAACTTCTTTGTCAACAACAGGCCTGCCCCCATTGCTGCTACGGGGTCCAACGACGCAGTTTGATGTGGAAGTGTTCATCTTTATGGTTGTATGTATGTGTTTTTGTTGTATGTATACTTATAGGTTTGCTTAAACCCTAATGTATGTTTCTTGAAAAGGAGGCAGAGAGGGAAGGGGATGAGTATAAACAAGGAAAGGGTTTTAGTGTGTCCAATTAGGGCAACTGGGTTGCTTCTTTTTCAAATAGGTGTTGACCCGCAAGCCCATTTAAGCACTTCTGATTCTGGACCCAAAATTGTAAGCCTCTGGTTTTTGCTGTTCCCCAGGCCCAAATATTCGGTTCGGGTTCAAAAAGAGCAGCTACAATATAAGGTTGATTTTGGGTATTCGGTGCTTGTAAATGTGCTGATTTTGAAATTTATAAAATTTCATATGAAATAATAATATAAATAAACCTACTTTCGGAGGATTATGTGATGTGTGTTTATTCACCACCTTCTAAGCAGAACCTGTTAAAATAGTAGAGTGTACATGAGTGAATTCATTTTGATCGTGATTATTTTACAATATTATTTAAGTTTCGTTATTATAGTTCCATTCTAAAGAAGTCTCTTGCTTATGCAAGTTTGCAAATAAAATCTATTTTGAAATGGTTCTACTCGAATACACTAAAATAAATAAATAGAAACAGTAGTCTATTCATAACTAATGTAAGAGACTGTGTATGCTTAATTATGAGCATAATACAAGTCCTGAAATAGCATTTGTGGTCTGGGATTACAGTATGGAAAAGCAAACATAAGTTACATAATAGCTTGCTTGCTAGTTGTTTAGTACTTGATTTCTGTTTTACAAATGGCACCCGTACAAAAATATGATAATAATGACTTATTCTTACTTAAACCGGGGTCTCCTATAAATTCATATCACAACAAGTATTTAAATAGCATTGGAAGGAACACGATTGAATAGCTAAGGGGTTGTCCNCCAAATGGTAAAGGGTTGTCCCAGGTCAACAGATACACATTGTAAGGCTATAAGACTAACTATTAAAAAAAAATAGCATAGGAACATTTTAGTGCTAATTACATGCAACGACATATAACGCTGGTGAGCTACAACTATTCTCTCCTTTGGCCTATCTTCTTCCATATTGGCAGGTTTTGTAAACAACTCACGATGTTCAATTGGAAGGAACCTCAGCTTCTCGTTTTGGCCGATTGCGGACGCGTGGCCGTTCAGGTTCTTCAATTACTAGAGCGCCATCAACTTCTTCATCTTCGCTTGCCTCTAATATTGCTTGATTAACAGAAAGCTGATTCAGTGAACAGTAAAACTATTATACATGGTAAGCATTTCATTAATGCCACTGAAGTAGTAGAAGTGTAGAACGTAGATCACAGTGAAACACTATATATACGACAAATTAATAACTATCACAAGTAGCTCTAAAGTTGTTTGATGCTCCCATGCAATAGTTCACAAAAGTTACTTATGCAACAAGATCAAGGTAACTAAGCAACAATCAGGCACAGACATAACTATTTTATCTGTTCCACGGAGTTATTTTTTGAATTGGAGAGTAATACATATCGTAGAATCTTACAACTCAAATTTGATGTGAATGGCAGATTATAATGAAAGAACGTCAATTTTCAGGTTTTACAGCCTTGTCAAAGCAATCTATGCCCTTCTACCTCTTAAACAAACCTATGGAATTTCTGTGCTTATGGCCACAGCAGAGCACCACTTAAAGAATTGAGGAGTTGTAAAAATGCATGAATAAGAGCTTTAGAAAAATCAATTTTATTATAGAGTCGTATGCAATGCATAAAAGATGCCCCATACCAATTGATAAGTGGCTACTTTCTACTTTTATTTTACAGAAGAGTGTGTGTGTATGTGAGTCTGTGTGCATCAGAGTAATATATAAATGGAAGGTAGAAAGATGGGACAAGAGCTACAAATTGTCTGAATTCTGATGGGAAGGAGGATGAGAGGTTAAGTTTCTCCAAGCTGAATCTTAATATTGATTTTAATTATTATCCTTCCAAAGAGAGATTTTGCTTAAGCATTTAAAGAAAGTTTAAAGACAATTTGATTCAGGTTTTGTTTAATAGCATACTTTGAGTTGCATGGAGGTTTTTGCCACTTAATGACACAGAGGTTGTAGAAGTTCAACAGGTGTTCAATTACGACCAAACGTGTTGCAGACCGAGTTCAAATGTCCGGATTAACGGTAATTAGTAGCAACTAGTCGCCTCCTCAGGGTTGGTATGGAGCCTGTAATGACGCAATCCTACCAATAGGTTCTCAAAGCAAGTTCTTAGTCCTCAAGTCAGTTTAAACCTTTTATTAACAGCTTTCTCATCTCAACAGGACTAGACCCCTAGAGAACCCAAAACTTGAATAATGTCACAGAAGAATGAAAGAGTAAATTGTCGTCACTTCTCACCCTTGAATACTTTGAGAACTCATGACTCTAGTAGAATAGTCCTACAGTCCACCTGATCCTAGATACTGTGGCAATATGAAAGAATGCCAGAGATGTAAATCCCTGCTCAGGAAATAGATGAACGGATGGTCTTGTACTTGGGAATCACATAAATACACGGGGTCCTCTATTTTTAAATTTTGGTGCAGCATTGATGGAACTGTGGTCATCTAAACTAAGTTGATGCTAAAATGAAGAATTGTCATCCAATTCCCATTTTCCAAGTGCAGTGACTTCGAATTCTCTTTGTAAGCGTGTAAGCGCAATGACTAGGCCTCCCTCCCTCTTTTTCTTACCACAAAAACGGGAGCCGGCATTTCTTTCACATGCCATCGCCATGATCAGCCCTCCCCCGGTACCTCATTTTCAATCAAATACCTTGGGGCTAGTAAGCAAAGCACTTTATATTTTGACATAAATAGGCACAAAAACCACAAAAATATCCTATATATATATATATAAAGTAACAACTACTAATGAAACAGATGTGAATATCAACTCAGTTTTCGCCTTCATACATTGCAGAACTGGCTTTAGTGTACAAATATAACAAGTAAAATCCTAAAAAATAATGCCATACATAAAATTTTGACACCTCATATCCTTAACTCTCACCTCCTCAATCCTATATTTCCACCTCTAACTCACATCATTCATTCCATTAACACCTTATCCATCATAACTCTTTGGTTATAATCCTTTTTATTATCAAAAAATCCATCTCCTAAACATGATCTACTTCTTACTAAACCAAATCCAAATTAATTAAAAAAAACAAATAACAAAATTAATCTCATTAATTTACCACATAATTTTCATCTTAATTATAAAGCAATTGCAAGAAGTCCACGTTATATACATACCTCTTGGAGGAAATCTTCATCAAGCTTATCAGAAATGCGCAGAGTGGTAAATACAGTGGCTAGCAAGAGAGACAGAGGAAAAACAAAGGCGAATATATACGTGTTGGGCCCCGGCACTGCTCCGGTCACCACCGACGAACGACGTCTGATTTTCAGGCCACCGGAAAAAACAACCGGCGATGTGAGTGAACGAGGTCGTAAAAATGTGTTTGAATTGAACAAGCAGCAAGCGTGAGAAGCCATTGGACTTCCCCTTATCATTATCATGTTTTTATGTCTCTCGTCTATCACATGTTATGTTAGTTGTGTAATAAAACCACGGTGTTTGGTGTGGTTTTAAACTGAAACCGCACCCGAACCTCATTTTTAAAATTTAGAAATTAAAATCGCAGTAAAAATAATTTGTTCGATTTGATTTTGAAAAGTGTTGTTTAGTTTTATGTGATTCGATTTTGATTTTAAAATCAATACTATTTTATTATATTAGTTATGCATAAATTGAGATTTGAAAAAATAAATTTATGAAACATACATAAATTATGAGAAATATTGTTAGAAAGTCGTTCCTCCTAGTCCCGACAATATTGACATAGTGTGTCTTCATTTACATGTTAAAATATTTACATGTTAGAGAATGATTCTGCTTATCAGTAATGTAAGCCAAGTTTATCGGTCATTTCAGCTACATTCGGATCTTGTTTGTTTGCACGAGAAATAATGCATTTCTCGGTTAATCCTATGAAAAATTATAACATTAACAAAGATAATGACTATTCTTCATATCATAGGACAATACTTTACAAAAGAATGTTCTGCATCCTTTATATATAGTAATATCAGCGAAATTTAAAATCAAGTGCACGAGGCCAAAAATAAATATTTATATTAAAAATAATTTATATGATGGAAACTGTTCAACAACCACAATTAGATAATTTTTAAATTCTAGCCAACTCATTTCTGACCATTGAATTATTAGATCAATGGATGAGATTAAACTTTTTTTTAACTTACGCTATATAATATAGCATATACGCTATATAGTACAACGTAAGTTTTTTTTTTTTTTTAATTCTCTTTCTATCCCTGTAAAGCTTACATTGTATTATATTTTGCAGGTTGATTGCACCTCATTTATACTAGATTTCTAGATGAATAGTAAGTTATACTATTTTTGTGTGAATTTCTCCACTTCTTCTCTCTCCTATTTCATATCAAATTTCAGAACAAAATTTAGAAGATTCAAATTTCATAACAAGTGCTTCATCAAAATATAGAATATTCAAGTTTCATCAAGTGTTTATCAAAATTTCTTGAATTAGCAATGAAATAATTCAAGAATATTATTGTTGATTTTGATGTTTTTATTGAATTGGTTTGGTTTTTTTTATTGTCATATTTAATTTGATGTTTTTATATATTATTGAATATGATTCGTTTTGGGTTTTGGTTAAAAAGAACAGGTTTTGATTGATTAAAATAATGAAAAAGACGAAGAAAAAAATTCTGACCTTACGCTATATAATATAGCGTAAGTAACTGGGTCAAAAAAACTAAGGCAAAAGCGTAAGTTTTTAACCCTCTGAAAAAGCTTATATATTATATAGTGTAACCTTTTAACACTTTGAAAAAGTTTACTCTATATTATATACCTTAAGCTTTTAACCTTTTTAAAAAGTTTACGCGATATAATATAGCGTAAGTTTTTAACTCTTCACGCATTTGCAAGTGCTGGTTAAGGACTCTTTAGGTAATTAAAAAAATTATGACTTAAATTATATTATACAGCGTAAACGCTATTTAATATAGCGTATACTTTTTTTAATTTCTAATCTCTAACCCTTGATTTTGATGGGTTGGTCTTTTAAGACACTATATCTAAATGTGACTATGAAACCAACCCCTTATATGATATATTTTATTATATATAATAATAATTATTATATTATTACAATTTAGTTCGATTTTTATTCTATTTGTAAAAAATTTAAAATCAAACCGTAATCGAAATTTCATTGAGGTTTTTATTCGTTTCAATTTGGTTTTTGCTAATACCTATCAATAACAACATGCATGATACATACAACAACGAATATCAAGTCCAGCTTTTTTATATTTTTAAGCCCAGCTTTTTTTAATTTTTTTCATCGAATCACGTTTTTAACTCATCTTATTTTATTTATAATTCGACACAATTGTAGTATATAGTATATACTGTATAGTTCATATAAAAAAAGGCAAGTTATTTGTAAGTATAACATATAAATAAAAAAAATTAAAACTATATAGAGTCTCTGCATACACACTACAGTATATAAACGGGTATCACATTAGCATTCTCATCCATCCTTCCTCCTCATCACTTAAAACCATATTCAAAATTATAATTATTCAAAATTATTTTTAAATCTCATTTATCTTTTAAAAGTTTCTATATTCCATTCTTCATTTTTAATTGAACTATATTCACAACTACTCTTTAAGAAAAATCCTATAATCATAGGATTATACTACAAAAAATTACAACTAAGTGGCTCAGGAGTAATGTACATAGATTGGTAGCTAGCACTCTGCAACCCGACCAAGATCTCCATTATGAAGTAGAGGAATAAATCAATTCCCCCAGAATAGCTGGAAAATATTTCTGCTTGCGGATCCATTGACTCTGCCGTTACTCTGCTTCTTAAGCATCTCTTCTTGCGCGCAGATGTCTCCATCCTTTATGCAAGACAATGTTAGGATATCAGCAGTAGAATGATCATAATACATATTTCAGAAGTAATACAGGAATAGAAAGCATATCATTTAACTTTCAAAACAAAAGGGAGGATATTAAATGAAAATATGAAACTGTACAGGAAAATATAGCATACCATCTTAATTTTATAACAAAAGGCTGGTTATATATATGCTACAACAAAAAAAATTCAAATTCAATCACTTTAGTCAACAATTTCAAATTTAACTGGTAGAAAATTGCAAGAACTTTCATTGTTTCTGTTGATCTATTAAGTATTATGTCAACCATGTCTTATGCCAACAAGGTTGTAGTGTTGTACTAGGCAGGCTCCAAAATACAGTAAATGCAATGAAATGACCTCACATATGTAGATTGATGCTAAAGTACTCTGCTTTCGCATATGGTTTGTAGATATGGTTCGCGTAACAAAAGTACTCAACAAACTTTTGCTGACTACTAGTCCAGCTAATTAATTTTTACTTGTAATCAACCATTGTCAATGCAATAAACCCTACTCAACCCTTGTTACAACTAGGCCCTCACACAAGTTTGACCTTTCAATATACAACTCGAGGTAAGTTGTAAGTGGGAATGTCAAATTATTAATAAGAGTAAACTACCTTATGCCAGCCCTTTATCCCATCGAAACAATTTTTTGCAACTAAAATTAATGTACGCATACATACCCTACAACAATATTTTTGCTCGTGTATATATATATATATATTTGCCTTCTTAGACCAGTCATCCGGCCAAGAAAAAAGAAAAACAAGAACAAACTAACCAAATACTTTTATCTACAACACTAGAGAGAACTATAACTATGCAATGATGATTCAAAATATTGATGATATTGAACCCAGTGTCAATTTAAAAGAAACAATCACTTTTTTTGTTAATTTGAGATTTATTTTTGCAAGCTAATTGGCACCCATAGGTTAAAAAACATGCCATAGAAAAAAGATCTTACAAGAACAGAGTATGCACGAACAAGGGATAGAATGGTTGGGTATAAATCTAGAACTGCCATGGCAACCTCCTCTGTCACCTGAGGGACCTGCACTTATTTGAAGATCCAAAACGGCATCAAAACGTCAAGTTCATTTGAAAAATTGTATATGATTAAAACAAAGACGGATTATACTAAAAATATTTCTAGGATTCCACAGAGCAATATTCTTGATTCTAAATACTAAACATAGAAGTTTAGAAAATATTCAAAAGGGCATGGAGAACAATTTATTACCTGCATCAGTTGTATGGCGAATACATCACTAATTGTCATCTTATCCAAATCTTCACACCTCTTAACAAACTCTTTAAAAGGAGGACAAACATTGGGTCGATCCTGTCTCTTCTCAACATTCAAAAGACTGTAGTACTGAATTATTGCTCGAGTCAAGAACCCATATTTCCTGAGAGTGTCTCCCAAGCCATTTGTTCGTTGTACATCAAATCCCTCCAAAATCTCTGTTGTGAAACAACTGCACAAAATCTATGAACTTTGAAGGATATAAATTTGAATTTATGAACAGATTACATATGAACTACAAACAGAACATGTACTGTCAGAAAAATCAGAAAAAGTGCTGGGATTGCTGTTTAAAATTGCCGTGCTGTTGAAAAGTGCTGGTAGAAAAAGTACTGTCAGAAAAATCAGATGACTGTTTGGTAATTTTTTTTGATTTGTTTATATTTTAAGATATAATATAAAAAACAATGTTTTTGGGATGGTTTGATAGTGAAAAATGTATTTACTTCTTGCAAAAGTTGAAAAAAAGCTTTTTTCAAAAGCATGGGGGACCTGCTTTCTCTAAAAGCAGTTTTTAGACCAAAAACACTTTTCCAAAAAGCTGCTTTTAAAATTTAACAAACAGTTTTTCCCCATCTTTTCAGAAATAAGTTGTTGTTCTTGTTGTTGCTGTCTGCAACAACAATCCCAAACACACCCTAAAACAGCGAAGGAAACAAAAACATCCAAGAGAACCGTATAATTATAGTATAATGCCAAAGAACTTGGTGTAATAGATTATGTAAGAACACAAGAATAGTGCACAATAAGGTCGATTAGAATTAGACTAAATCTAGAAACTAAAGGGATTCTGCAAGGACAACTCAACATCAAACTGTTACACGAGTGATAACATAGAACGTAAATGATGTACTATTTATATCTATGTATAGCAAATTCATTGCAAGCATCCTACTATCCTAGAGCTTCGAAGCCTTTATCAAAAACCAGTTCCAATCATTACTATGCCTATTTTTCAATCACTATTAAGTTTTAACACATTTTTTACTTGCGGACAAACCTTTATTGAATAAGAAAATTAATTTAGGATATATAAACAAAAGAATATGACACAAGTTTCTAAGTTGTAGAAATACACTATTGGAGATAAGGATAATGATAACAGTTTTAATATGTAAAACATGATTTGCCTATTACATTTAATTAATTTCCAATTTGATAGCTCACGTGATCAAAGAATGGATAATTAATACTCGCAAAAAAAAGAGGTCTATAGGTGCTTAAGGAAATGTCTTACGCTGTTTTTAGGCTTTCGGCAACTTCAGAAAAATTTATATCACCTTCAACTACATAGATCATCTTCTTGAGTCCACATCTCTTGAATGAATAATATAAATGTCAGAAACGAATTACAGTAACTTAAGCACATGAAAAAATATCACTACAACATTTGCAAGAACATATAAAGCTACGGGTTTATATTAAAATAAAAGGTCAAGACAAAAAATACTACCTCATCAGAACAACAATACATTTTCGACCTAAAGTATTACCGAAGTTCAGGTGTCATTGTTTCTACTTAGACCTGGTTATTTTGTACAGAGAATGTGGAAATTTAGTGTTTGGGTTGGAGAATCTTACATGAAACACGAAACTAAATGAAATAAATACACACACATACACACACACTATGGGTTGAATTCTATGGAGACCACTATTAAATTGGAGACCATACATGTTCAGCAAGCTGAACATGTCCCAACATACTGTTAATATATATAATCATAATCTTAAAATATTTAAATTAATAGATATTAGAACTTCAAAAGTAACATAATAATATAAGACATGTTTTAAAAACAATAAAAGAAATTTAAATCTCTGTTGTGAAACAACTACACAGCTTTATTTGGTGTTGTAGGCGACACAAATTCATTTAGTTCCGTGAATGGGTCTACCATTTGTGACGCGATACACGACGACAAAGAAGTACACGGACATGATTGCCATGTCTATTTCTGGAAAAAGTGTATATACAAGTGAAGTCTTCAACTAAAAAGAGCCGCAATGGTAGTGTAACCTCGTGTCCACAAGAAAAACAATGGTGACTGCCTCAAGGCAGGCCCACCGGAATACCTCCACAAATATTCTAATAAGCCCAAGACAATGTTAACAATAAATATCCCAGAAACATGAATTTTAAATTACAATACATCATAAATCTATGTTAAATAGGTTTCTTGTTCTAAAATACTCTTTAAGAGGTCAATTACTTTAGATTTGTAGGGCAGAAAAAGACAAAGAAGAGAAATTTTAGTCCTCAACAGTTATTTACTTAAAAGGGATGGAATGTCAAATACTTTCTAACGATTGTTCACATTAAATTGAAGTTAAGCACTTCAACCATAACTACTAACCAGTGGTACCTAAAAAGCTTTTGGTAAATTGTCTGATATTATAACCAAAGCATATAAATATGTTTTCCTAATCATATAATTACCCACCTTTTTTTAGCCAACTGACGTGTTCACAGGGTTCCACTTTAGAGTTGTAAAGGTACAAACTTAAACATAATTACACATTGTTATCCCACTGATACCCATATGAAAGGCCTGAATCTTAACACTATCTTAAATACAAAGTTCAGGTCTTCATTTTCTGTTCAAAAGCATCCCACCATCAGTTAGCTGGTCAATTTATTCGTCTATACTGACAATACAAATGATTTTAAAAGTACCTCTGCTTTATATTATTTTTAAAGTGATTTTTTATTAAATGAACCTGCACCTCCCTAGTGTAGAGCTTGTTTGTAAAAATCGCACCATAGTTATAATATATAAAATTAAAAATAAGAAAAAATAGGAATGACCAAATAAGCTAGTGACTACAGAAAATTGCTGTGAAACACTTTATGGATGTAATAACATATCAGTCCCAGCAATTAGCGAAGATTCAGATAGAAAGCCATGTACAGAGTGCAGTTAGTATCATACCAAAAGCCGCACTTTTTGATCTCTGTAGCGATTATCCCTGATTGAGCTTCGTAAGTCGTCAACCTTTTTCCGCTCAACTATAAGATCAAGAACATACTCAGAATGGAGATGTTTATGGCGCGCTACCCAGATGGCATCTCCAACTGGAAGCCTTCTAACCTACAGAAGGATCAAACTGAATAACGAGAAAAGAAAAATACTGCAAGAACTAAGAAAAACATTGTAGCAAATCGACAATAAAAAGTGCATGTTTACATGGAAGGTGGATATATTTCTGTCGGTAAATATGTAACTTGCTAAATTATAATCAACAAAAACTATCATGGTACATTGTAGTGCCACCGCCACACCTTAAAAAAGCCTAATAAACGGGCCTAAGATGATGTTGATGCCAATATATCTTAGTCGGTTCATGCAAAATATAAAACTTTATACAGCTCTATAGATCAATATTTGAGCTTACCTCTATTTCAATATTGAATTCTGTCGAAATGTTCTCCACAATTTTTCTAGATTTTGACCTGGAAATCACAAAAAAAAAAAGGAAAAGAAAAAGAAGTTAATATACATTTGGAATGTAATTATTATTTTGGGATAATTGTTATATTTTAAGTGTAAGGGGAAACAGAGGTGATAATTCAGAAGTACAAGTGAGATATAGGGCCTGTTTTTCACTTACCTTTTAAAAAAAGTTACTTTTTACACAAAGTTCTCTTTATTACTTCAAAGTAAAAAACAAATTTGTATTATAAGTTACTATCAGTTAAGATAATTTTATTAGTAATGTATAGTTATAATATATACAATAACAAAATAATAAAATAATAAAAAAGTACTAGAAGTTACCTTTATAAGAAATAATATTCATTTTTATGAAGTCAAATTGCAAAATAAAAAAATTACATAATTTGTACTTCTCAGAATTCAACTTGTAAGTAACTTTCACTTATTAGATAAAACAAAACACCCTCATCTATATATCATCATGAAATTAGAGCACTGTGTGGGAAAAAAAGTTTAACACATGGAAATCTTTATGTGATAATGAGGACCGCATATCAAACTAAAAGTTGGTTACCCCTGCATGGTGAATTTCTCACGATCGTCCAATATCAAAATTACATCGTATGCATCCTTAAATGTTTCTCCGAAGGACAACGGCGGCACTGTTAAAACATTTGATTCAAATTGCCACCCATCTCTGTGCTGCTTAAGCACGTGGTTATCCTAAAATATCCAGGAATAAGAAAATAGCTCAATTAATTAGAATCCAAAAATATTTCCTGAAACAAAATGAAACTGATTTCCAACATGTTTGACTGAAAACTGAGTTGAGAAATTTACAACCTTTCAGATGCACATACTCCAAACAATAGGGATGGTAAAAGGTTATCTGATCTAACTATAAATTCTTGTTAAACACACAATCCATCACATAAATTTAGTTCGCACTTCGCAAAAACAACAAGCTACAGCCAAAATTTTGTCATATAATTTTCTCTCATGGCACTAATGTTAAATACACAATCCATCTTAAAAGAGTCTCCTACTACTATATGCTAATTTTGTCAATTTATATATTGCTACTTACAGTTGTTGAACAAACCCTCATCGACAAGTCTATTTGCGAAGAGTCAGTATGAGATTTTGACTTGAAAATACAGGATTCGCCCTCACCAACAGAACCTGTTGTGCTATTTTTGTTTGTACGAGTATCTACTTGACCTGAACATTAAACAAGTTCTGATTACGAAAACTTCAGATACCCAATTTACTTTCAAGTTTCAACCATTATGAAAGTAAGTGTACAGTGGATATTACCATCTCTAATATAAGAGTTAGTTGGCAATGAATGACGATCACATTGCAGGTTATTTTGAGACTCCAAACTTGAACCATACACCTCAGCTTCTCTAAGACGACATAAAACAGCTGGCCAGAGGGAAGACTTGTTCTTGTTCGGTGATGATTCCTGGACATCGGAATATGCAAGAAGAATCTGCTCTTTGCTGTACCCCATGCTCAAAAACTATAACAATGGAACGGATTAAATTTGATTCAGATGATAGCCAACAACATTAAAGGCGAGACGCATAAAAGCTACATGTATAACATAGCATTGCTTATACCTGTAATATGTAGGAACACGGTAAACAAAACAGTGTTGCAACATGCATTGGAAAATAAAGGGATTAAGCACGTACTTATAAATTTGTCTTAAATGAGAAAAAACAAATTCAAGATAGAGAGACATCTCCTTAAATGCTACTTCAAACAGTAAACTATATTTTAAAAAAAAACAGTAAACTAAAAAATTAAAAATATATAATATTGAGCGAAATGCTGCAAATTGTTTTAAACGACGGCTAGAAGAGAATAAGTACCAGCAATAGTGCAATACATGATCTTTTGATAGTTAAAAAGGGAAATAAAATAACAGTAGAAGAG